>CM076584.1:588707488-589012990 GCA_034641835.2 Pinus albicaulis | reverse complement strand
CCTGGGAACGTTTTTGGGTTTTCTGAGTTTTTGTGTGCAGCCTAGTTTGTAAGAGTGTTCTAAACCTGATTCATCACTTTGCTAAGATGGTGAAACAAAGAGTTTACTCTAAATGATTCTATAGGCTGATGGTCTGAGTTTAATGTTGAAGGACTAAAGAGTCTATAAGAGTTTGCTAGACTGTCATGTACTCAGTAAGTCCCACCGTGATTGCCATTATGTTAGGGTGGTGATGAAGTGGCTGATCGGATAGTAGCCTAGAGTTTAGTAAATTAGTAAGGTCTACTGGAGGCTAGTGGAGTCGCCAGGTGGATTTTTAGTTGTTTTGAGGGGATATTGGTATGGTCCACCACTAGTACTGACAAAAACCAATCTAAGGGAGTTTTGGGGTTTTTTCATTTTTATGTGCAGCCCAGTTTGTAAGAGTGTTCTAAACCTGATTCATCACTTTGCTAAGATGGTGAAACAAGGAGTTTACTCTAAATGATTCTATAGGCTGATGGTCTGAGTTTAGTGTTTGAAGGACTAAAGAGTCTATAAGAGTTCGCTATACTGTCATGTACTCAGTGTCCCAGCATGATCGCCATTATGTTAGTGAGCGGTGGGATAAGTCAGCCAGATAGTATTCTCAAAAGTCTCTAAAGATTAGGGAAACTAAGTTTTTTTATCACTCAGAGTTCCACTGTGATCACCATTATGTTAGTGAGCGGTGGGATAAGTCAGCCAGATAGTATTCTCAAAAGTCTCTAAAGATTAGGGAAACTAAGTTTGTTTATCACTCAAAGTCCCACCGTGATCACCATTATGTTAGGGTCCCGTGATTTGGTTGATTGGCAAGCCAAATGACAGTGTAACATCAAACCAATATTTGGAGCCCAAAGACCTAGCCTTCCTAGACTCAGAGAGGGCTCTCTCTATTCGCGTAAGGGATATCTGTGTGTTTGTTTATTATGTTCTGATTTTAGGCTAGTTATGAAGTAGTTTTTTTGGTTTTGATTTTTTAAGGTTGTGAGGGATGAAATTGATCAAAGATATAAGATAGGTAAAAAGATGTCAGATCAACTGGGCTATGGGGTCGAAAAGGTCTAGAAAGCTATCAGACGGTGATACAAGGCTGTTGAAGGGCCGATTTGATTCGAGGTAGAAAGGTTCTTTGGGAAAAATGGAATAAAATGGACATCAAGTTTGGGAACAACAAAGGATTTCAAGCATAACTAGTTTAATAGCTGACATAAACATGCAGGGAAAACCATTAATCATGAGAAATTTAACTATAAGCTAATCAATACATAGAAATAAACATTCAAGCCATGCATAGAGATATATAACTCTCTAACTTTGGGAAATGGCTATAAGACTTTGGGGAAATACACTTAAGATAGAAAAACAACTCAAATCACTATGCCAGAATGCCTAAACACAATACTTCAAGTTATTGGGCACTTTGAAAACAAGATTGCATAGTCTTAGGCAAAGGGCACGATCGGAACAAGACCTCCTTGTTTCAACAAATGACAATCTAATCAGTCAAAGAGAAATTTCATGGATGGAGCTATGGCTAGTCATTGGTAAGTAGGGCATACCGTAAATCATACTTAACATGCATAAAACCATGAATGAAATAAGCAACAATATCCTTAAGTTATTAAAGAGCAATCAAGAATTCTTTAATGTGACTATGGAAGAAGAAAACATGGAAGCTATGAAGAAACAGGAAATTTGAGGTGCCTCCAAGGGCATGTCTCAAATTTGTTCTCCATTGATCTATAGCAAGCAAGAAACATGGATTCATGAATGAAAACTAGAAAAAAAAAACAAAGAAAGAGACACTATACCATTCTACCAAGTCATGGAATCCAACAACAATCTTCTTTCATCATCCAAGAACATCCAAGAGACTATCCAAGAGCATGAGACAAGTATTTCTTCCAAAGATTATATGACCATATATTGCTTATATCATCAAATTCAGCCTTATATTACAATGAATCCTCTTGGAATATATAGGCCAAAGAGGAGGAAAACCAACCAAGGAAACTAGCTAGCCATTGGTTCAAAATAAATATCTAAACTTGTTCTTGAGGCTTTGCAAAGCCCAAGGCACAAAATATCTAATAAATATCTCAAAAATTGCTAAAAAATGGAAATATATTGAATTTTCATAACTCATCATGTACAAAAATAGCTAAACGCACATGAGGAAAGATCAGTTTTGAAAGGTTCAATTTTTACAAAAATACTCAAAAAATACATCAGCAAAAGGTCCCCTGACTTGTCGGCAACGTTTGGCAGCCTTCCCGATGTTCAAACGAGGCTCATGATAGCTCGTTGGAAAGCCCTGAGTGTCTAATTTCTGGAAAAGCTTGAATTTTCCAAATATGATGCCTAGAAGTCCTCCAAAAATAGGCCAGTGTGTAAAAAACCAGAAAATAAGCTTTGCTGATAAACGGGGCAGAATGTTGAAAAGTGAGTGTTTTTTGTATCTTTGGGGGACCAAAAAAACTTCAAATGCTCTGAAAATTTCTGATTAGATGCCCCTAAATTTAATGCATCCAATGGTACCACTCTCAATATTTGAGGATGCTCCAAACCAAAATGGCGGCACCCATGATTTTATGCAATTAGGCCCAAAAATGTCAAAAAACAAGATTGTGTCAAAATTCGTTCAATTTTGGTGAGCAAGTCCCTCAAGGATTTTTAGAAACATGTCTAGAAACTCGGGCCAAAATTCCAAGCCTAGAGGTGTATTTCTCCTTTTTTCTCATCGGGCGCCCTCTTTGGGCAGTTTTGAGCTTTTCTTGGTTTTCTTCTTTGTTGTTTGGCATTCTAGCTTTGGTGAAGAAGTCATGGCCCCTTGCCTAGGAGAGGCAGCTAGCACATGCTTTGGAGAGTTTCCTTCATGCTCTATGTTTTTGTTTTCTTGCCCTCATCAGTGCTTGTTTGAGGGCTGTCTGATTCCCATCATTAGTGTCTCTTTGAAGAATGTTATGTTCTTCATGAATACCATCACTTTTGTTCTTCCTTAGTTGATAAACAAGCTTCTTGTTTAAAAAAAAAATTCACTTCTTTGAGCACTATGTTTGAGCAAAGAATCCTTTGTCAAGATCTATTTTTTTTTTTTTGAAAACAAAGTTTCCTTTTGTTTTTGGCACAAAGAATCTCCCCCCTCAAACATTGCCCTTTTGAAATCACTGATCAAGGCAAATCTGCCTCAAATCTTGTGTAAAATGTTTTCTTTGCTATTAGGTCCCTACTCCTTCAAAAACATTGTTCTTTCTCTTTGTATTGCAATCAAAAATCAATTTTAAGAATAATCACAAAGTCAATTTAAAATACATACACAGTCAACTGATTTTTTGAGCTTGGATAAGGTCATAGAGCCTTTGGTGTTTTTGATGTGAGCACAAAAAAAACCTGTAGCAGTCAAACAACAAAACTCCTCACCATCAACATACCCTCTTTATACTTCACTGTTTCTCATACCCAGTTTTGACAAACACCTCCAAATGCAATGGTAGCTCCACTCACTAAAGTCTGCTTTATAGATCAAAGGAGGCAACAGTGGTTTTTAGCCCCATTTTACCCCATAGAGATGACTTTTGAAATAACAAATACAAACCTTATACCATGATTACTGTTGTTTGACAATAGACCCACTGTCTCATTTGTTCAAATACTAGGTTTTATGCCTTTAAATAGTGCCCTCCACTTAACAATGTTTTCACCATACACTAAGCTGACCAAGGTTTACTTTTCCCCATCACAGTTAGGGTACTTTCAATAGTTTGACAAACTTCTACTGTTGGGTATAACTTGGCTATCTGGTTTTTTGCTTTTAGCACTGTATTGAGGGGAGTATCCAAGCCTTTAGGCATTAATACAAGCATAATGCTATTGTTATGTCGATCTTGGGTAGTCAACACCACAGCAAATTTTTGAGTTTTAAACAGAAAAAACCAACCCTCCTTTCCACTGTAACACATTTCATTGAAATACTCACAAATCACCTTGCCTTTCACCAAGAATTTCACTTTTTTAAACACCACTTAGCAGCTTGATCATGGCGAGTAAGGAAACGACAATACCTTTAACAATGGATGGCAGACCTTGTAGAGAAGCTTGAGGAACTTCCAGATTTGTTTTGAGGGCGTTTGGACCAATTAAAGTGTGTGCGACACGTTTGATATGGAAAACGTCGTGAAAACTAGGGCTGTCGGGTCACTGTCGGGCCGACGTGACCAATGCCTACAGGCGCGCCGCACGACCTTGTATTCATGTGTAAAAAGTGTGTCTGAACGCGCCACGCAGGTGTAAAGGCGCGCCACACAATCTTTAAGCCCGGAAAAATTGATGAATTTTCCCAAAAATTCCTTCTTCGACCCGGTTGACTAGCAAAGGGGAGTTTGCTTCGCGTATGGAGAAATTTAAACGAGCTTGCAACGGTCCCTTTGTCCCTTTGAATGCGAACAAATTGAAATCCCTTGACTTTTACTTGTGAGGGTTTTTTTTTTGAAAGTTTTCTTCTTTGAAACAAATGCCTTGGTTTGTTTTTGAAAACCAAAATGATTTTAAATGCGCTGTGAGGGGCCCATTCTTTAAATAATGTTGGCAAAAGGATGTGCATGCTTTTAAACAGTTTCAATAGGTATTAACCTATTCACTTATAAAAAATATTCAAAAGCTCAAACTCTGTTCACTGTGTTTACATATTTGAAAGGTAACTTCTACCACTGCTGACCCTTTAGTGATATTTTCAACATGGAAGATCCACTTAATAATACACCAATGATTGATGGAGCATATTTTTCCATTTGCAAGGAGGTGACTTATCTCTTCAAAACTTGATTTGGCATTTTCTGCTCCGTATACTTATATCTGTTGTTTAGAGGGAAACTAGCTGACTGTAGATGCATTCTCCAAATGATGCTTCTTTTTGACTATGGGTGAGACCTAGTTGTATTCGCCTGAGCTTTACTGTCCTCTGTCTATCAAGAAGGGAATTTTCTTCTAAAAAAATTTCCTCTATTCAAAATATAACAGCAGAGTGCCTCTGACCTATTTTCATAAGGAAACTGCCTTCCTTTGTAACAGTGGCATGCATATATTTATTTTAGTGAGTTTTAGAACCTGAAAAACATGTCATGATCTTTCATGCACATTTTTGAACTTATGTGTTCAGTTGTACTGCATTTATTGGAAAACTAAGCTCAAATCACCTTCTTTCCAGTATGATGAGTAATTTAAAGACATTCCCTCATGATCAGGAAGGAAAGTATATTTTGAGAGATAATTGTCATTCCTTAGCCATGTGGTATGACCCATCTCTCTACCATCAACAAAGCTGTCTTATTTGGGTTCCAGATTGTCTTTGAAAGAAACTCTGTTAGGAAATAATCCATCCTCTTTGATAGTTATAGTACTGATGCTTCGCCTTTGTTTTTTACATGCTTTCTCTGTTCGGAAACTTTAAACTGTCTTCTGCTGCTTTTACCATTTGTCTCTTGATCAGTCAAACCCTGAAATCAGTCACTGCTCTGGCCCTCTACTTATGAATGAAGGAGGCCTGTCTTGAAAAAATGCCTGATGTTCTTTCAACCTATGTCTCAATCAAATGCAGACTGTTTGATGAATCATACTGAAAGTGGCTTCTCTTATACATGATGGCAGAGGTTAGTTTGAGCTCAAGACTATTTGACTCTTTTCGCCATCTGTTTAACAATCCTTTCTTCAATGATGATGAACCTGTTGGCTTCACATTATAACTGAAATAATAGTGAAATCATACAAATAATTTTTAAAGTCCACTGCTTTGCCTCTGCCTTTGATCATCATTTTCATGCAGAGACCTTCAGTTGCTGTCTCACTGTACTTCAAAGCTTGTCTTCACAGTTAGTGAAAAACTCAAAAACAGACTTTACCTTTGGCCTTCTGCTTATAGATGAAGGAGGCGCTTCAGTCTTCAAACCCTCTGCTTATAGATGAAGGAGGTTTTTAGTCATGTCATATCATCAGCCCATTTGATAGTGTTATTTTTCCTTCCACTGTCCTTTCAGGCTTTGAATGTGATTACAAGAGCTTAATGACAAACTCTATGCTCTGTGGCTGCATCCCAGGCTCAAGATCACATTGAGAAGCAGTTGTCTCTCATGTGGAGCCAAATATTGTCTTCTGAGATGCTGCTAGGCCTTTGTCCTTGAAAGATCTATTTAAAACACTGTAAAAACACCTAGAATGAGTTTGACTTATGGTACATGAATTGTTGAGACTTGAGGGTGTATTAGTAGCACGACCTAGGGCTGTAACCAACTTTATTTTTAGAATGGGAAGGTTTGTTATGACTGGTTTATAGAAGATGGAGGTTCTTTGGCTTTAGGATAATTTTCCAAGGGAGAAATGCCTAAAGCACCACTTCCTAACTTAGGGCAGACTTTTTGGACAGATTTGGATTGTTTCTTTAGAGCCTATGGGCAGACTAGTATGGTCGAGACTAGGTAGGATTTGATAATGAGGTTTTATCTCGTCATGGGCGGGCTGAAAGGTAGAAGGGAAAAAAGTTTATGGGTTTTTTCTAGTTGGAAAATTTGACAAATTTTTAGATCAGCTTCTAGAAAACTTGGTCGTTACAACTAGTCATCACCAACAAGTGAAAAATACTGATGACTAATAGAATCTAAAATGTTTTTGGTTTTCTGAGTTTTTATATGGTTCTATGGTTTGTAAGAGTGTCCTACACTTGATTTCATCACTTAGCTAAGGTGGAAAAACAAAAAGAGTCTACTCTATGGCTTATCAGCTGATTTTTTGAGGTAACTGAAGGACTAATTAGCCTATAAGAGTTTTTCAGGCTAATATGTACTCAGAAGTCCCACCGTGATCGCCATTATGTTGTAGTGGTGATGAGGTGGCAGATTCACTGGATATTCTGTTATATAAGGCCTTCTGAATGCCTAAGGATGTGTAGGCATTGGTACTTACTCAGATAGGTCCCACCGTGATCACCATTATGTTGTAGTCCTGTGATTTTGCAGATTGGCATACCAAGTGACAAGGCAACATCAAAACCAGTCTTTAGAGCTCTCAGAGAGGGATCTCTCAATTGTTTGCAAAGATATGAATTGTTTGCTTGTAAAAGGTTGATTCTAGGCTAGTTATTAAGTATGAGTTTGTTTGATTGTTTGGTTGGACATGATGATCTAGACAGCATAGGTAGAAAGAGGAAATCTCCAAGTTATTAGGCAATGGAGTCAAGTGGAAGTTGTAACAAGTTCACAAATGGATCAGGAGTATCAAAGGGAAAATCTAACTTGGCCAATGGATCTTCAAGGTATTTCAAGTGAAATTAAATGGACATCAATGATTTTAGAATGAAAAGTAGAACTAAGGGAAATTAAGAATCCTTAATTATATGTACTTTTCAATAAAGGGACTTAAAACACTATCTGAACATAAAGAGGCATTCAATAAACAAGGCTAACCATAAATTTTACAAACCACACTTCAGCAAATAATAATTTCAAGACAAACTTCTCCAATGAAATATAGAAGGCGAGAAACTCATTTAACTTCTAGTGATTTCACCTTCAAGGATAAGAAAACATTCAACATTCACACATAACTGCATTCATAGAAGAGGGAAATCCTAGAAATCTTAGATTACAGCTATAAAGACCTTCAAAACAATTACTTAAGCAAGTACAAAGGTTTTGATCAGAACAAAACATCTTTGGCAGACTTTAAACAATGGTACTTTGAAGGGAGACTTCAGAAACAGTTTTTAAGTGGCAACAAGTAAGCAGGGAAAACCATAAATCATCCTTGAGACCAACTGTATTGAACTATTTAAGAAATAAACAAGCATAATGGTTCTAGAGATAAATCAAAAATTCTCTAGAATATCTTAGCGGAAGAAAACATTAAGACAGTGAAGAGTAAACAGAACTAAGGTGCTTTCAAAAAACATTTCTTAGCCTAAAATTTTTACTCTACTGTAACAGAGAATGATGAAACATAATGAAACAGGAAATAACAATAACAGATTTAGAGTACTTCACCAACAACCAAGCTCAGGGATCCAATGATAGAGCCTTCTCATCAACAAATAGGTCAAGACATCCACAAGTTCCAAAACATCAATTTCCTTTCAACTTCAACCGGACTGTGTATTACTTCAAAGAGTTATCAAATGCCAACAATACAATGAGTTCAAATGCAGTATTTATGCTGAAAATGAGGAGGTGGATTAAATCTAGGGTTTGTGTGTTATTTATCATAGATTAAATGCATTCCTAACCTTGAAAACCATGCAAGGCCTAAGGTAGGAATGTGTGCAGCTACTTCTCTGTTTCAATAAATCTGTCTTAACTTCTAAGGAAAGGTAGGTGGAAAGTTTGACTTTGAGGCCTATCTTTAACTATTACAATAAATGCCTTGAAAAATAAAATTATCTTCTGACTGTGTAATAACTGTCAATTTTCCTTTATGGATAGAACACATGCCATATGTGGCAGTTAGATCTTTTGTGTGAATAACTGCTTCTGGTTGATTTATTCGAGGCTTCCTTTGGGTTAAGTTGCCTTGATTTAACCTGCAAACTGTTCCTTAGGCCTTTAACCTTAATCTTTTAATTAATCCTCTTTACTGCCTTTCTCTATTTCTGATTGAAGAACTGCTTTATTCCTTAATTCTTTGCCTTTATCTTTTAATCTCTTCATTTATTTGTTGATCTTCCATATTTCATTAGTCTTATTTGTCTTCTTGTGTGCAGGGGATTCCTTTGCACGTTGGAGGGTTTCATGATTGCATTGATGGACATGAAGCATCGATTTAAACTTGGAGATCAAACATTTAATCCCATTTTTTCATCCATTCGGCCTCATGGATCGTCATCCATAAACCTTAATCACTCAATTTGACTGTGGGATGGCCTTTCAGTTTGGCCACCATTAAACCTGCACAAATAAACAAAACATTAATAGAATCCTATGTTCTTGGGATATACTACATTTCAGTGGTTCACGAGGTGTCAGAGCGATGTACAGAGGAGAGGGAGAGTGCAGGGGAGGGATTCCACAAGTAGAACCAGAAAAAATTTAAATATGGGCACGAATTGGAGCTCGGGCGGTTTTTGTGGTAAAACCGATGGTTTTCGCATTGAAGTTGTTTGGTAAGTGGTTTTGAGGTGGGAGCACGCGATTCCATTCATCCATCGCCACACGTCCTGAGAAAAATAGCTTTTATCGCGCGGAAAAGGGTCATTAAACCTTGATCGTGAAATCTATGTGATATGGGATGAGGGCCATTAGATCTCAAGCGATGAGATCTACGACGTAGGTTGAAACTGATGGTGGGTGCATCTTGGTAGTGGAATACAAGTGTGAAGTGGAGATTGGGGCTATAGAGTTAGTGGAGAGTGGGGCCCGGGGAGGATGATGTCCATCAGATCACGAAGATCCATGGTGGATATTGCTCCGTGGAATAGTCAGATGGGAGGGTGGTTGATGGGTCGGGAGTATATTGACCATTGGATCAGAGCTTGAGGCTCTAGATCCACGGTGAAGATGACTCAATAAAAACAATGGAGCGGGGTAAGAGGAAAAGAGAAGAGGGCTAGGAGAAGGGGTGGAGGATCAGTTTTGTGGGGGTAGATAAGACAGAGGGTCGAAAAATGATGAGGATTTAGGGATAGTGGGAGGTAGCGGGCCTCGGGTCATATGAGGAAGGAGCGGGGAATTTAAGCCCACAGGGGCTTAAGTCCTTATATTCAGAAATGATTGGTTTTTAGGCTTTAAACAGGGTGTTTAAGCCTTTTTTGAGGTTTCGATAGGTTTAGAAAAGGTTTTTTTAAACCAATTAAAGGGATCTTCATGGCCTAAAAAGGTTTTTTAAGGGAAATGAAGAACCAGTGAAGGGAAAATGGGGTTTTCAGAGGGAAAAGGACTGATGAAAATAAGAGAAAAAAATGGGAAAATGGAGGGGTGAAATGAAGGTGAAAAAGTGAAAATATCATGAAATCAGTTCCTTTTGAAGCAGCAGGGTGACCTGGGAAGATTTTTCATAAAGTTTATAGTGAGACAAAATAGGTTTAGGATAATGAAGGCAGTGAGATTTCTAGAACTCACAATGTTTCTTCAAACCTTGTTTCTAGAAATACGGGATTGGAAATTTAGTCATCTTTGGATATCATCAAAATTACTGATGACTAACAACCTTAACTGTTCATCTCTTGTCTTCATATATGTGATTTAATCGCAGTCATCCGGTCAACCTTCTCGGCTCTTCCTCGCCTCTTTTTCCCACTCTAATCTACATCGTCAATCTTAAACCCTCGACTATGCGATTCAGTCCTCGCCATCGATTCCTCCTTAGGAATTATTCCAAGTGTACGTTTTACTTTAGTCAATTTCTCCTCTTTCAGTTGTCAGCGCGATGCAATACTACTTCCTCCATGATACTCCTCTGATATCCTTCCAAGTTGTTCGAAATTATTCAACGTTATCTCTCTCCGAGCTTTGTGCGGTCTGAAAATTCATGGATTCCCTCCTGAGCTTGTTCTTCTTCTCGTCATACCTCGGTCTCTGCCATAGTTTTGTCTACACGAAGTTCATAGAAACTTTGTCTTCTCGCTCAATTTTTCTATTCATTAATAGAAAAAAATATGAATATATAATAACACAGATACAAACAAAGTACCATACTTGAATTTGACAGGGAAATAAAACTAACGAGTTAGAACAGAGAGCCATTCAAAATCCAAAACACTTGTAATTAATTTATAAATGAAAGTACTCAAAACCAAGCCCTGGGATGGCTGGTTTTTACATTTATTCCTACTCTCTATTCAACCCTCTCTCACACCTATTTCCCTCTCATTATATCCTTCTCTCTATGGATGGCAGAACCCCACAATATTGGATTTGGATTTTTTTTATGCCTTTCCCAAAATCCCCATATGGTTGAGAAATGGTTATTCAGTTTCATAACAATTTATTCAACTAAATTTCCAGCTAATCCTAATCTGACTATTCTTTTAACCTACAGATTACAATGGCTATGTTAGCCCAAATTAACTTTAAACAAAATACTTTAAAACTAAAGTCTTCAAATTATTAGGATTACTAGTCCTCTTCCCAAGCCACAACATGTGACCAACTTGTCACATTGCTAGCTCCACCTTAATGCTCCTACATCACTCCACTAGGTTGCAAACCTGCTATAGGTAACAGATTAACCCACCTTGTAGATGTGATACAATGAACACAACATTCGAGGAGATTTCATGCCTATAATTCTTGGTTCGCTAGGGGATATTCTATAGTTCACGGATACTTGGTAATCCTTTTTTCCTATATTACCCTTTTTTATTTATTTTTTTTAATTCTAAAATTTACTGCCAACAGAATAACATCTTACCCCTGCACCATTCCTTAGCAGATCTTAGGTTGATACTAATGGTAACAATTCTTAAGTTTTCCAATCAAGGAAACCCCTTTGATTGGAATCTCAGTCCTCTCCCTTATTTTGGAAATATTGGTGCTCCGTATATGGCAATGTTGTCCTTACAAGATTTACCATTGTTTTTCCAATTCGGTTATTTTAAACCCCCATGGTTCGAATGGCCAAGTTGCTTCTCAACCAAGTTCACCTTCTATTGATCCTAAAGTTGACCCCTCACCTTCTTCACCTATTTCGTCACCCTATTCTTCCTCTTCGCCTAGTGAAATTCTAGATTCTAGTAACTAGGAAGCTAAGAATAAGAATAAGAGGACGAAGAATAAGAAGCAAACTAAGCAGGGGGGAAACCAAGAAACCATTTTTGTTGATGAAAGTGATGTTGAAATATCTTCCAATCAGCCCCACAAAGTCAAATTCCATTGGAAGTTGTGTAAGGGTGACCACCTTCTTAGATATTTCCCTGGTATTCCCAAGGTTTTAGAAATGTGGTCTACTCGCCCAAATCGGCCTTTGTCATCGGCCTTTGGCATCATGCTAGTGATCCTCCAGCTAGTAGTAATAAGGTCCATGAGAAAAAGGGTAAAGTGAATTTTCCCTATAGGTTATGTTAAGGGAATCATCCTATTCACCTTTTTCCTTATATGGATGAAGCCACAAAAGTAGTGGAAAACCTTACTACTTCTCAGTCTCATCTTCTGGCTAGTTATCAAAATATTTCCCTTAATCCTCTGCTAGTTGATGAAGTGATTGATCATAATTCATCCCTGGTTAATCCCACTCTCTCTGAAAGTGAAAATCATGATTTTTTTCCTAACCTGACATTGGATAAGGAAACGATTGGCTCAATTCCACTTTCAATTGATTGTACCTTTCCCATAGAGAGTGAACCCCATACCACTAAGGTTATTTTTTTTTATTCATGTTCCCATGAATTAGGGGGAAATAATCCCGTTCCCATCGTACAGGAGGGTGATCCTCCCCTTCCCGTAACACAAGGGGGAAATTCTCACATTCCTACGACACCCCCTCCAAGTAGTCTAGTCACTTCCTTTGATTGCAGTCGACTACTAGGATATTGTATTCCTTCTTACGTGACTTTTTAGATCATATTATAGGCTTATAATGTCGTCGTACCCAGCACAATAATAGATGAAGGTGCACCCATTAGTATTATGTCTTCAACTACTTCGCAAGATTTAGGTTCTCCACAGCTTGTGCCTTTTACCCATAATATGTTGGCTTTTAATAGAGGAACTAGTCAACCATTAGGGATCCTTCCTAAGTTTCCTATTAATTTGGGAGGAAATACTGTCTATATAGACGTGATGGTTTTCCAAGGCCCATTGGATTTTAACTTACTCCTTGGGCGTGACTATACTTATTTCACGGGATCTCTTGTCTCTTCTCTCTTTCTTATGATGTGTTTCCCACATGAAGGAAGAATTGTGACCATTGATTAGTTTTCATTCATTGGTCCTAATTTGGCTCCCATTCAACCATCTTCCATAAATTGTCCTTAGATGCAAGTGTTATCATCCCTGCCATATGTTAATTATGTGGCCACTTGTTCCATGCCTGCGTCTACTAATGATCTAGTTAGTGATATAGTGCATCATGTACTAGGGGAATTTGATCCTGATTTTTAGAGTATTGTTCTCCCATCGGATGAGAACCTCTTGGAAGCCATGACCTCTTATGGGCCATGATCAGGTCTATCGAACAAAAGTTCCTTTTCTTGTGTCAAGATCCTTAAAAAATTAAACAAGCTCTTCAGAGCACAATTCCTTGTCTTGTTTCAAGCTCCTTAAAAAATGAAATAAGGTCTCCGAAGCAAAGTTCCTTTTCTTGTGTCAAGATCCTTAAAAAATGAAACAATCTCTTGTCGAAGCATATTTCCTTTTCTTGCGTCAAACTCCTTAAAAAATGAAACAAGGTTTTTGGAGCATAGTTCCTTGTCTTGTGTCAATCTCCTTAAAAAAAGAAATAGGGTTTTTGGAGCAGAGTTCCTTATCTTGTGTCAAGCTCCCTAAAAAATGAAACAAGGTCCCTGGATAAAATTTCCTTTTCTTGTGTCAAGCTCCTTAAAAAATTAAACAGGGTGTCATGAGGATAGTTATTTTGTTGTGTCAACCTCGTTAAAAAATGAAACAAGTCCTTATGACGATAGTTATTTAACTTTGTCAACCTGATTAAAAAATGGAACATATTCCTTATGAGGATAGTTATTTTACTGTGTAAACCTTGTTAAACAATGAAATAGGTTCCTATGCATGTATTTATTTTACTATGTCAATCGTTACAAAATGAAACAAATCCCCTTTCAATTTGAGTTGTTGATTAGATCTCGTAAATTACCAGTCGTGTCTTTCACTTGATTTTTTAAATGAACCTTCATTCCATCCAACTCTTATTAACCAATATTCTACTTAGTTCAATGAAATGAAGCTTAGGGGGCATGTACCTCAAATTGAGACATTATGTTGGGGGCATGCAAAACTTTCAAGCATAGTTTTTCTTTGTTTCAAGCTTGTGAAAAAATGAAACCAATTTCAAGCAGACTTTTTCCTCCATTTCAAGCTTGTGTAAAAATGAAACCATACCCCATTACACCTCTCATGATTTCCATTTTATCTTCCTCTTCTGCCAGATGAGCCTTGGTTTTCTCATTCCATCGTCACCATCTGATTGGCCGATCATACACTTTCACTTGGTTTTTACCCTTTCCTAAGGAACCATGACGTTGAGTGGTCCAGTTATCTAGCCTCTTGACCTTTGCATGCTTTTAGCAGTTCCAACATGACCAGAACCAGTTGCTACCCTTTATACCACTCGTTCCTCCATTGATGAGTCCTCTTTTGTCTCTTTTTAGACTCCAAAAATATCAAAAGATTGTCGAGTACTTATCATTTTGAACTCGTTAAATTAAATGAATTGACATTGTCTCAGTATACATTTACCCCTTTTTCAGGTTGAGATTGAGTATTTACGAAAAAGGAATACCTTGATAAAAAATGGTCAAGAGGTTCTCTCGGATATTTTTTTCTACCTTTTTGGATTTGAGGGATGATTTACAAAAAGGGACCTGATGGATTTTTCTTTTATTTCCCTTTTTCAAACTCCCTAAACATGAAAAATACATTGAGTTACTCTTCCTCCATACTCGTATAACTTAAACGAAGAAATACTTTTCACCATGACAAGACCAAGTTACTCCTTCCAAGGGATTGTTAAAATCACTAGGATGGATTCATTCAAAGAATCAACTTATATGTTAAGCATATGTTATCATCTTCAATCTTGTTATAAAAAATAAAGAGTTACTAGTTAGCAATAACGGAGGAAAATTGAAAGTGAAACTTCCCATGTGTTTTGGGGTAGCATGTCACTCTTGAACATGAAACTTGTCCGCATTTCGTGTTGGGTTGTGGATATCCTTCATCAATCACTTGCCTTCCTTGGTTTGGGAAATCCATTGGGCCTCTCATTAAATCATTATTTTCCATCATCATGATCTTCAATCCCATTTTGAGTCAAATGTTGTCACACTTCGGATTCGTGTCGCCGATATGTTCAATAGAAATTCTTTCTAAGAATTTCAAACATCCACTGCTTATTTTACCCTCTCTGCAATAGTCCTATGTCAATCCTATAATATTGATAAATCCTTTGTTTCATGTCAATGATGTGGGACTCATTATGGCCCTCCTTCGATGGATCACTTCTTGTCGACTTCAACTCATTATCTAGGAAGATGGTTTAGAAAATTCTCTTCAGTACCTTAGAGCTTGCATGCCTCAATGGAAAGTTCTTCGCGTTTGATGATAGGTTCAAATCATTGGCCTTCAACCAAATGATTCTTCAAGTGTTCAACTTCAACTCATTCACTCACACTTGCATATTGTTTTTTCATACCTTGAGGGAAATCGTCATTATTGGTCGTTTCTCTTGTGCATGTTAACATCTTACATCATTGACCGGTAATCTGGTGGTTTCTACCATGTTCGACATCAACATGTCTATTCGCATTGTTAGATTGGTACAATGGGTAGATCGAGATAAAGATGAAGACCATGGATCACATCTGTTTCTATCAGGCTATGTGGAGTTATTGATTATTCATGATTGTACACATGATCCTTTCTATACGAATGGTTACGACCATACAATGGATCCACTTCCATGATCTCTTTCAGACGGATGGTTGCGACCATGTCGTGGGTTCATGTGTTATTTGATGCATATTCAAAGCTGTTTTATTAAGAATGGTTATATTAGAGATGTCATATATTGTATTTTTTTTTAATTGGCAGGTCTCCTGGCAGTATTCTGAGTCCTTTCCTCAGTTCGTAAAGTATTTCACTCATCACTCCTTGTTATGCATTCATGCCTTAGGGGGCACCTGTTACACAGTAATTTGTCACTCTATTCACTTCCCATCCATCATCCTCAAGTGCCCTAAGATGAAAATTGTGCAGTGTATCCACCACGGAGAATACATCAAGATATCCCTTGAAGACCAACGAATATTTCTCCTTGAATATTTTTTGAAGAAGCTCAACTTAAAAACTGAATTTATAGGTCATCGCTCTTTTCTAGTTTCTTGCCCATGCTGATCGCATGTTGCAACACTTTTTCCTAGCACTCCTAGTGCAATTTTTGACAGGAAAAATCACATTGAACCTATTGTGGTAGTGTTTCCTCAAATGGAAGAGAAGCTTCGTGCACTAGAAATTTCCAGAACAACGAGCTGAATATAATTCGATGTAGATATGTTCGAGCTCTCTCATTTGGAGTTCTTGATATTATAATTAGGGGATTTTCCATTTATAAGTGGGCCTTCCTCCTTCTTTTATGGATCCCTAAATCTCTCTTGCTACCTATAAAGTGAATCCCATCCTTCCACTATTGGTTGGTCTTGCATGATCATTAATAGTTTTCATCCCTATACTATGATTATGCATGAATTGTCACTTGGGAGAAGGATTTATTGAAGAGCCTCGGTTTGGAATTGAACATCATCAAAGGGAGGTATCCAACATCAAGGCCATGCTTGTATTATTCCTTTTTTCTATAATTAATAATACATCAGATGTTTCACTTTCCATATTTGTCTAGATATCTATGCAAGTAGCCTAATACTCCTTCATCTGTTAGCTAGTTTGTATTTGATGTATGCTATGTATCTTGTCATTTATCTTGTTGTTGTCTCTTGATCTCTTATAGGAATTAAAATGCCAAAAGCAGTGAGGAATGAGCCTGAAGGATCGTGGAATCAAGGTCTTCACTAAAGCACTAGATGATAGCATTAGGAAGAGGTAAGTTCTTCTTCTTCTTCTTCCATTTTGAATACAAACTAGGAAAGGTTTCATTAGTTGGTCTTGTGTGTTACTAGAACCACTCTAGGGATAGAGAGATAACCTTTGTCCATAAAGGGGATTGTCTTCACAACAGGTATAAGGATGGTTTAAAATGTTATAAGGTTTGGAACCCAGAAATAAGGAAATTTGTGTACACCCAAGATGTGGTGTTTAGAGAGGTGAAAGATTTTTTTTAAACATGAAGTTATAGCAAAGGAACCTGAGAAGATAGAGTTTGAGCTAAAGGAGAAAGAATTAAACTCTACAGCAGAACAAGATTCAGAAGAGGAAGAGCCACAAAATCGAGCTTTAACAAGATTGTAGAAATTTATTAATATCGACGTATTACCAGATTCTCCTAATCTAACAATATTTATCTTCTTGCTAAATACATAATCCTTCCACTATTAATCTTGCGGAAATTAAATCACCAATTTCAAACACATGTGAAGAAAATAAATCGCACATAAACACAGTTGTTTAATGGGAAAGCTTAAAGCTAAAAACCACAACTATGATATATTTTGTATATCAATGGAATCATGTAATAATCTCATACAAATATTAGTACATCAAGCTCTCAGTACAATCAACAATCATTACACACTGTCATGCAGAAATTTGCAAATCTATGCACCAATTTCTTGCCTCCTGATAGCCTGCCTCACTGCGCAATCCCTGCTAAAGAAGACCCCTAAATGAATTCGAATTAGCCTTGCCTTGACTATGAAATACTCATTGGCATATCCAATGTGTGTTAGATGCAGTGATTGCATCACTATAGTCACAACAGATAGTCCATCTCAACCTTTCACCTATCTCTCCACTGGGTCTCCACTGGAACTGACATGAAATTAGTTAATTGATGTATTTGTTCAGTTGTTAGTGAGTTATTAGTTATGAATTAATTAACTGATTAATTCACTAAACTCTCACTAGTGTATCTTTCAGTTAGACTAGATACAACTAGCTCAACTGAGTTTAACTCACTTAACTGAGTTAAACTGAATAACAACTCCATTAACTACTCTTCCAACTCTATCACAACTTTTCCACTTAAGTTCTAACTGAGTCCTCCATGCATGAGTCACCAACCACCCTAGGAATTGCATAATTCCTTCAGCCCACCAATTTTCCAAATCTGTTCACTGAAAGAAAGTGCTCCAAGAGAACAAGTTGATATTTATTGTCGGATTATTATTAAGGGCTAATAATAATCAACATGCATCTATTTTTAGATTAACGATTTATAAATATACTTTGCCCAATATTCTAAAAATAGAATTTCATCTATTTTTCACATTTGATCAACCATCTACAAAAATCATCCTACAACTTATAGAATATGCTCACCATGTCTAAAAATAGACATACACCTATAAATAGCCTGCGGGCCCCACTTAGTGAAGGTGCTTACTTTTCACTAAGCTCATCATCTTGTTGAATCTCAACACTTCCTCTCAACAAGATTGGGATTATCCTTCACCCCGATCCTGCCTCTATGGTATTCAAATTTGCTCCTGCTGATTGCCTTTGTCAGAATATCTGCATCCTGATCTTCCGTAGGAATGTACTGAAGCAACATGATCTTCCGCTGCACACAATATATGATATGATGATACCAGATATCAATATGTTTAGATATAACATGAAACACATGATTAATCAAGAGTTTAATGAACTTTGATTATCACAATGTATCACTGTAGGATCTAAATGAGAACCGAACAAACTGACCAAGATCTTCCTCATCCAGATAGCCTCACATGTAGCTTGACTTGCTGCCATGTATTTTGCTTCTACTGAACTGAGTGCCACAGATATTTGTTTCCTGTTGTACCAAGAAACTGATGTAGATCCTATACTGAAAACCCCTCTTGATGTGTTATTTTTGTCTGTCGGGTTGCCTTCCAAATTTGCATTCGTGAAGCCATGCAACTTCACTTCATCCATCTGTCTGTACCATAAGCCATAATCATATGTGCCCCTGAGATACCTCGTGACATGCTTTCTTCCCTTACAAAAGAGCTTGGTAGGCTTAACCATCGCTTGACTAGCTGGTTCACCGCATAGCATATGTCTGGTCTTGTATTAACTAAATACATGAGAGAACCCACCAACTGTTAATAAATAGTGGCATCCACTACCTCTGTCAATGTAACATCCTCTTTCCTCCAATTTCCTGGAAGAGGAGTATCCATGGGCTTGCAGTCCTCCATGTGAAACTTACTAAGTATCTCTCAAGCATACTTGCCTTGAGACACAAACAGTTCACCTTCTTGCTGCCATATTTCCAATCCAAGGAAATAATGAAGGAGGCCCAAATCCTTCATCTCAAACTCCTTTGCAATATCTGCCTTTTGCATGAGTGTATCAATTGCTCATCACCCGTTAGTATTAAATCATCAACATAAAGAAAAATGATTAAAATCTTTGCCTCCACCACAATTTGGTATAGGTTTGCATCTGCCTCACTCTTGGTGAAGTCAAGTCCAATGAAATAGCTGTCGATCCATATGTACCAAGCACAGGGTGCTTGCTTTAGCCCATATAGCACACTTTTGAGTCTGCACACATGCGACTCACTACTGAAGATCTCAAATCCTTTAGGCTGCTTAATGTACACCTCTTCCTCAATGATCCCATTAAGGAACGTAGTTGGCACATCCATCTGATGAATGTGCCAACCCATATGCGTTGAGAGAGAAAGGATGGTCCTTATGGTAGAATACCGTGCAACAGGTGCAAAGGTTTCTTCATAATCAATCCCCTCTATCTGTGAGAAGCCCTGGGAAACAAATCTTGCCTTATACTTCTCGACAGCCCCATCAACAACTTACTTTACCTTGTAGATCCATCTTGAACCTACCATTGATTTACCCACCGGCCTTGAAGCAATCTCCCAAGCATTGTTTCTGACAATGGAATCATACTCCTCCACCATGGCATCTACCCATGTGGGCTCCTACATTGCTTCTTCAAAATAATATGGCTCTGTCACGATACACTTGCTCATAAGAGCCATGTATCCAGTAAATCAGTTAGGTGACTATCTCTTTCTGCGTTGTGATGTAGGGACTCCTACATTCTGTCCTGGATCAAGCTTTAGTCTCTCAGCTTCTATGGTATGTTTTCTGCCAGTTCTGATGTTTGGCTCTGCATGAGTGGACTCCTCCACTCCATGAACTTCCTCCTGTGGCTGATCCACATCTGGAGGCTCATCTTTCGGAACAAGTAGCTCCTCCTCTGCATGTAAGTGTAGCTCCCTCTCAAGTGACAACTTCATGGCTTTCACCTTATTGAATTTTATATCCCATTGCACCACAGTCATTTGACTGTTTGGAAAATACGCATGATAAGTATGGGGTGTTTTTGTGTACCCCACAAATATCCCAACTTCTGTAGTCGGCTTCAACTTCTTCCTTGCGTCCTTTGTCACATGAATGTAAACAGATGAGCCAAAAATATTCAAATGAGAAATATCAGGCTTCTTACTAGTAAAAAATTCTTCAGGTGTACTCATGCCAAGTAATCTATGAGGACAATGGTTTTGCACATAAACTGCAGTGTTGCATGCTTTCGCCCATAAGTGCATCGGTAAGCCCTAGTCATGCAGCATAGCTTGTGCAGCACCCACGATCGTTTTGTTCTTCCTCTCCGCGACCCCATTCTACTGAGGGTTATGAGGTGTATGAGTTCACTTCGAATTCCTTCTTTTCTACAAAATTATTTGAATTTGTTCGAGATATAATCACCACCATTGTCACTGCACAGAGCCTTCACTTGCTTCCCCGACTCCTTCTCCACCAATGTTTTAAACTCACAGAACTTTGAGAATGTTTTTATCTTCTTTTGCATGAAGAAGATCCAACATCTATGAGAATAGTCATCAAAAAATATAACATAATACATGTGTTTTTTTTTTGAAGCAACCGAGAAAGGTCCACACACGTCTGTGTGAATTCTCTCCAGGATCACAGAAGCATGATTCTCCTTCTCATGAAAGGTGGTCTTCACAAACTTACCCATAGTACATCCCTTGCACTGATCTGACTGCATAAGAGTACCCTTGGGAAGTCCAGTATAAATTTGCTTCAAAATATTTAAGGCGCCATGGTGAAGATGGCCCAATCTCCTGTGCCATAATTCGCCCTCATCTCGGCTCACCACTTCTTCTGCTTTTCCCATCATTGCAGCACAGCCATCTACCTCTAGCTTGTAGAGATTCTTAACTTGAATCCCTATCCTCTTGGTTTGACCCGTTGTTTTATGTCGCAGGAACGCTTTTCCCTCGTTGAAAACCATGTCATAACCTCTATCCTCCAACATAGCGACCGAGACCAAGTTCTTCTTCAGACCTGGAACATGCATAACATCTTTCAACAGAAAGGGTTTACCTGACTCCCTCTCAAAGGTAAGGGTTCCAATGCTGGTCGCACTGTATCTACCATCGTCGCCCATCTCTATATGCATTTGGAGATCCTTCTCCTCCAAGTCACTAAACAACTCCTTGTCTCCCGTCATATGGAAGGAAGCACCACTATCAAAATACCACACCGATCCCATTGAGCCTGAAACCAAGCATGCGATCAAGGAGAAATGAAGTTCAAATTGCGAGGCTAGGGCCTCACCCACTGCAGCTCTAGCAGCCTTCTTGTTCTTCTTTTTCTGTGGGTAGTTAGTGGTGAGATTCCCATGTTCATGACAGTGAAAACACTTCACCTTGGACAAATCCAGCTTCTTGCCTTTATCCTTGGATTTTGGATTGGATTTCTTCCCCTTCCCTCTCCTTGATTTAGTAGCCAAAGCTAAATTATCTTCATCATCATTTTTCGATGAAGAGCCATCCCAGGTATTCTGCCTTATCTTCTCTTGCACAAGATCCGACCAAAGTCACTCCCAATCCGGTAGTTTCTCCCGTCCATTGACAGAGTCTTCGTAGCTATGCCAACTCTTCGGAAGCCTAAGGAGAGCCAAGCTCACCATGTCATCATCCACAACTGTAATTCCCACACTCCCCAACTCCTCCCTACATTGGACAAACTTCGTGGGATATTTTGGAATATTGTCGCCCTTCTCCATTTTGATTTTTCTGAGCTTATCTTTCAATGCCAAGTTCCTATGGTCGCTGCAGCTTTGGAAAAGATCTATCAAAGCCTTCCAAATTAAAAATGGAGTGTTTTTCTTGTGAAGGATTGACACAATATGGTCTTTCACACCTTCCAATAGAATTCTTCTTGTCTTCGCTACCTTATTTTTCCATGCGTCAAGTAATGCAGCATCGCTAGAAGTAGGCTTAGGAACATCGCTATCGATGAACTCCTTAAGTCCATTATCTTCAAGTACCACCTCAATCCTATCCTTCCAGAATATGAAATTTGAGCTACCCTGAAGGGAATACTCCAATTGCAACCTATTGAAATACATTTCAATGAATACTCAACTGTCCCACCAAGAAATTTCTGCAGCAAATTTGAATTTTCTACCAGCACAAAACACAACACCGCTTCACAATTGCAATCTCTAGTGATTAACACTGCTTTGATACCATGTAGAAATTTATTAATACTTATGTATTACTATATTCTCTTGATATAAAAATATTTATCTTCTTGCTAAACATAGAATCCTTCCACTATTAATCTTGCGGAAATTAAATCGCCAATTGCAAACATATGTGAAGAAAATCAATCGCACATAAACACAGTTGTTTAATGGGAAAGATTAAAGCTAAAAACCACAACTATCATATTTTATGTATATCAATGGAATCATGTAATAATCTCATATAAAGATTAGTACATCAATCTCTTAGTACAATCAACAGTCATTACACATTGTCATGCAGAAATTTTCATACCTATGCACCAATTTATTGCCTCTTGACAACCTGCCTCCACTGCGCAATCCCTGCTGAAGAAGACCCCTAAATGAAATCAAATTGGCCTTGCCTTGACTACACAATCCTCATTGGAATCTCCAATGTGTGTCAGATGCATTGAATTCATCACTATAGTCACAACAGATATTCCATCTCACCATTTCACCTACCTATCCACTGGGTCTCCACTGGAACTTACATGCAAGTAGTTAATTGTTGTATTTGTTCAGTTTTTAGTGAGTTATTAGTTGTAACTAATTAATTCATTATACTCTCACTAGTGTATCTTTTAGTTAGACTAGATACAACTAGCTCAACTGAGTTAAACTGAATAAAAACTCCATTAACTACTCTTCAAACTCTGTCACAACTTTGCCATTTCAGTTCTAACTGAGTCCTCCATGAATGAGTCACCGATCACCCTAGGAATTATGTAATTCCTTCAGCCCATTGATTTTCCAAATCTGTTCACTGAAATAAAGTGCTCTAAGAGAATAAGTTGATATTTATTGTCGGATTATTATTAAGGGCTAATAATAATCGACATGCATCCATTTTTAGATTGACGATCTATAAATAGACTTCACCCAATATTCTAAAAATATAATTTCTTCTATTTTTCACATTTAATAAAAAATCTACAAATAGCATCCTGCAACTTATAGAATATGCTCACCATGTCTAAAAATAGACATACACCTAAAAATAGTCTACAGGCCCCACTTAGTGAAGGTGCTTACTTTTCACTAAGCTCATCATCTTTTTTAATCTCAAAAAAGATTAGTTCGAAAAAGAAGGAAGTCAGAAAGGTAGATTCCATCTTCTTTTTACTCAAATTTTTCTTTTTCTATCACTGATGATGATCCCAGAACTCTGAGGGAGGAAATGCATTTAGAGGATGGAAAACTCTGGAAGGAGCCCATGGTTGATGAAATTGCATCCTTGCACAAAATGAGGCTTGGGATCTAGTGGAGTTTCCGGCTAGAAGGAAACTCGTTGGAAGCAAATGGGTGTTTAAGAAGAAGATGAATGCAGAAGGAAAGGTGGAGAAATAAAAATATCAGTTGGTAGAAAAATGTTATTCCCAGGTGCCGGGAATAGATTTTGGTGATATTTTTTCTCCTGTTGCCAAGTTATCTTCTATTAGATTACTTTCATCTATTTTTGTTGCATTTTATTTTGAGGTAGAATAGATGGATGTGAAGACAACATTTCTTCACGGGGATCTAGAAGAAGATATCTACATGAAGAAACCTGAAGGCTTTGTGGTGAAGGGTAAGAAATAAATGGTATGCAGGTTAAAAAATTCTTTGTATGGTTTAAAATAGTCACTAAGGATGTGGTATCAGAAATTTGATAAATATATACAAAGACTTGGCTTCACTATAAGAAAAGCGAATCACTATGTGTATTTTAAATTAATTGTTGACAGTGTTATTTATTTTGTCTTGTATGTGATGATATGTTGTTGATTAGAAATGACAAAGAAGTTATCCAGGATTTGAAGACCCAATTGTCCTCCAAATTTGACATGAAGGATCTTGGTGTTGCAAACTATATTGTTGGGATGGAAATTAAATGAGATCGAGAAAAGAGGAAGCTATGTTGAAAATAGAGGAAGTATGTCGAGACAATATTGTAGAGATTTAATATGCATGATATTAAATTGATGAAGTTTCCTGATCTTGTAGGTGTAAAGGTATATGTTGAACAATGTCCTAAGAAACTAGAAGAGGAAGAGGACGTGCCCCATATTAGATATGAAAGTGCAGTCGATACCCTGATGTATGCAATGGTATGTACTAGACCAGACATAGCACATGCAGTGGGAGTATTGAGCAGGTTTCAGTCAAAATTAGGGAAGGAGCATTAGACAACAGTTAAGCTATTTTTCATATATTTGTGTGGCACTAGTGACTATGGTATGTGCTACTAAGGAATCTTGAGATTGGACTGAGTTTTGGACATCCATGTATATTTTTATGTAGACTGGGTTGGCGATCTAGATCAGAGAAGATCTGCAAGTGGGTATGTGTTTAAAATATTTGGAGGAGCAGCCAGTTGGACGAGTAAAAGACAGTCTCTAGTGGCACTTTCAACTACAAAGGAAAAATACATGACAACCACTCATGAAAGCATGGAAGCAGTTTGGTTGTAGATATTGTGTTTAGGTATGGGGTTGTTGCAACAAGCTATAAGGATATATTGTGATAGCCAAAGTTAACTTTTCTTGGCTAAGAACCTTGCTTATCATTAAAATATGAAGCACATTGATGTTTAGTATCACTTTGTGAGACATATGGTTGATGAAAAAAAGGTTTTGTTGGTAAATGTGGACCATTTGAAGAATTTTGCGGATGAATTGATGAATTCTGTGAGGACTAAGAAGTTATCTTGGTGTAGAGAAACAATGGGTGTTGTAGGGCTAGACCAATGAATAAAATATCTTATGGCCCCTTGTGGAAAGAAAACAACAAGTAGGAGAATGTTGGGTGTGTGTTATATTATTTCCATGACTAGCTCCACGTGGGAAGCGGGTAAGAGGGTGGTGGAAATCCCCCCTATGTTGCATTGATCATAGCAGGGGGGTGACAAGGGGGATGAACCCCCCCCCCTATTGGGGGGTTTGTATGGGGATAGTAGTCCCCATGCATAGGGTTTGAGGAAGCGCCTAGAATTTCTTTTTTGGACCCTATATTAGGTGGGTAGACCTACCTATGGTTTATTGCATGGGTTTAAACATGGTTTCTGGAATAATGGTTGTCTTTCCATGGTATTTTGTAGATCTAGTCAAGGGAACTACAATTGTGTTATAATCTAGGGTTAATGGATTGGGGTTTATGTATTCTTTGGCATGTATATATATTGTAACATTGAAATGAATATAATGAAAAATCAATCAGGTAGTCCTGGTTTTGGGATCCAGGGGAAATTATTAGTGTATATCTATTTTATGTTTTATGCTCCCACTATTTTTTATTTTCTATTTTAATAATTTCTTTGCACATAATTTTTGTATAGGGTTAAAACCTACAATCTAGGCATTTCTTCTACTCTATCAAGTTAGCATTTGGACAATTGATCAATCTCTCATAGGCCATCTTGAAATTTTTTATTCCTCTGTAGGTTGGATTTTCAGTGAAGAGAGTCTTAACTGACCATAATAATTGAAAATTTCTTTGCAAGTGATTCACAATTGTTGACCCTTTTAAAAAAAAAAAAATTCATGGGAAGTGTTGGCACTGGAATCAGCACACGAACGACATCAAGCACCTGACTAGACACATCCTAAACTCTAAGGAAATTTAATGATTTTTTTTATGAGATTGGTAGGTGATTTAAACTCTTATTCGCTTAAAATAGATTTAAGTCAAATCCACATTTCTACTAATGAGGGTATTGGATCGTGATGTGGTAGTGAATAGTGAGTTTGTAGCCTATGAGGAGAATAAAATGTAAAATGAGATAATAAATAGTAGGTCTAAAAAGCACAAATCTACTGAATTTGGTAGAAATTAACACAAGTAGCAGTTTAACAATATTTCATCAAGAGAAAGCTATTTCTAGTCTTACAATATTCTCACTGAAATATTATAAAAGATAATTGTCATGAGTGATGCTCTTTCCACTATTATTATATATATTTTACAAAGAAGGCTCACTATGTGAGACTAAAAAAAATTGATAAAACACATGAACATTTCAAGAGACTGATAAAAACTCACAACAACATGAGGAATTGCAAACTACAACTGAATATAATAAGATATTGAAACACAAGTGGAAATTGAAAATACACACACCAGATTGGTAATAAGTCCTCAGAATTTTTTGTCCATTTCATTCACTAAAAAAAGTACTGATCATATGATTCAAGATTCTAAAACCACAAACCCTTACTTCATAGCAGTTTGTCACATATATACAAAAATATAAAATGGTCATCCCCACAAAATGAGTAAATATGTTCCTGAAAGATATTACCACCTCGTGCAAAAGATGAGGCTTATCCAAAAACTTTAATACAAATTTCTATGACATAATAAAAATGAAAAACATCAAGGCTAACAATTCGAAGTGTTTTTATGATGTGGTAGTCTATAGGAAGACTCCTCCTCTATTCTGGTACAACCAAAACCACAAAAAGTGTAAACATCAATGAAAGTGGCGTGTGGTTGTTCCTTGAATGTTTCTTGGTACCTTGTGGAAACATGTAGGTGCTGAGAGTAATGGTAAAAATATGTTTCAAAGAAACTCTGCCGCTTTTCCTTTCCTTTGGTTTCTTATTTTTCGTGATAAGGATGGAGGAGGATTAAAAGAGATAACGAAGTTTAATTTTATTGGCGGGAGAGATTATTAAATAAATGATGAGCGAGAGGAGAAAAAACCTTTATACATATATTTCAATCACATATTGGGGTCAGAACATTTAAACATAAGACACAAGTGGGAGGGAACACAATTTGTGATGGGGGTGATGATGAGGCAAGGAGGTGGGGCCACTTGAAAATCGCAAATCGGGAGTTCTGTTATGGGAAATGGGAGGTAAGTGTTAAAAATTTCAAAGGGAAATGTGTGATGAGTGGAGGGTGATGTGGAAGGGAAGGTGGGGCTCAGAAAATACCACAAATCGCGAATCGAGAGTTTTGTTATGAGAAATAAGAGTTAAAGGTTAATATTTGCGAAGTGTGATGTGCAATGAGAATGGAAGGTGGGGATGCCCTCAAATCGAAAATCAAGAGTTATTTTATGAGAAACGGGAGGTAAATTTTAATACTTGCAAAGTGTCATGTGCAATGAGAATGGAAGGTGGGGACACCTGTAAATCACAAATCGGGAGTTTTTTTATGAGAACTGGGAGGTAAAGTTTAAGAATCACGAAGTGCGGTGTGCGATAAGACGAGAAGGTGGGGACGCCTACAAATCAAAAATCGGGATTTTTTTTATGAGAAATAGGAGGTAAATTTTAAGACTCGCGAACTGCGATGTGTGATGAGACAAGAGCTGAGGTGGCAGGGAAAGGTCTCAATTTAATATCGTAATCGGGTGTTTTTTACGAGACGACAATTGTAACATGAATGAAAATTAAAAATACGATAAGCTGATTGCGATGGAAGGGTAAGGGGTCCACAATGATTAAGTGTGGTAAGTTATATCATATAATATATGATATTACAAAGGTTTGTTGTGGTGTAGGTAGAGCTGCTTTTTAACTTTAAAAAATGGATTTTAATAGTTAAAAAATTGATTTCGAAAGAAATGAAACGTTGGACTTTGGGTTTTTTGGAAAAATTAAAGGTAAAAGAGGGGAAATGAAATGAATGAAGGTAGAAATGAATTTATCTCATCATTATACTTTGACAGTGACACTTTCATCTTACAACCAAACTGAAAAGGCAAATTTATTCCTTGGAGAATGATGACTAGACTTCAAAAATATTTGAAAAAATTGCAGTGCTAATTGTGGCTCCTATTGGGGATGAAGTCCTCCCTATGAGGCTTCAAGGATAGTAGAATTAGTGCCTTAAAAACTCTTTAAACTTAGAATACTTCTTGGAAATTATGACTTGCACTAACCATTGATTGACTGTAGTCAAGATTGACCATGTATACAGACACAAGTACCATTGGTCATGGAGTTTTATTGACACATCACACCGGATATTTACAATGGAATGACTCAACTAACTTACCAAACAAAGAACTTTTTAAGAAAATGACCATTGACTGGGCCTCCAGTCAACTGATCATCATCCAGATGTTTGAGCAGAAAAGTATTATTTTCCAAAACTTCAGCAATTCTAAATGGTCCAAACCACAAATTGTCAAACTTACCATGATTTCCAGGGTCTTCTCTCCTGGCATCCTATCGCAACACCAAATCATTCTCGTAAAACAATTTTTGATTTGCTCTTTTGTCAAAAAAATATTTTACTTTAGTCTGATACTTCTGTGTTTTATCCATAAGTGATTCTCTAATTTGGTGTGCCTCTATCAACTCCAACATTCCCCTTTGGATTGGATTTTCATCATCAACTTCATCTTGTAGGAACTACATCACAAGAAGAGCTATTTGTAAAGGCATTATGGCATCAGTACCATATACAAGCTGAAATGGAGACATTCCAATTGATTTTTACCACTTACCCTATCTGCCCAAATAGCATGTACAAGCTGAGTGTCCCAATTTCTCTTATTTTTAGGCAGCATTTTCTTAATGATCCTCACCAAAATTTTGGTGGATGACTCGGCTAATCCATTACCTTGAGGGTAATAAGGCATGGAATGAGTTAATTCAATTCAATATTATTGAAAAAATTTGTACATGTTAGTAGACTTAAAGTTCATTGCATTATCAGTCACTAACTTCTGTGGACAACCAAATCTTGATATAATGTTTTCCAGCTGAAATTTGATAATCACCATATCAGTAACATTCCTATTTGGTACATTTTCAATCCATTTAGTAAAATAGTATATATTTGTGAGAATCCATCTATGTTGTCCTAATTACGGTGGATGAATTTCACCGATGAAGTCTAACCCCCACTGCTGGAAAGGAACATTTTTTGAAATAGGAATAAAAGGTAATGGTAGCAATTTCTGTTTACCAACAAATTTCTGGCATTCGACATAACTCCTGACTTTCACAAAAACATCAGAGAAAAGACTTGGCCAATAATAGCCAGCTCTTAAGATTTTGTTTGCAGTGGCTTTCCAATACAAATGCCCCCCACACACTCCTGCATGTATCTCTGTCATAATCTCTTGGGATTTAGCTTCATCTACACATCTTAATAAGACATCAATAGGCTCCTTCCAATAAATATGGTCTTCCAAAATGAAATACTTAATAGCTCTCAATTTTAAAGCTCTCCTCTTTGACTTCTCCATTTCAGGGGGACTGTTGAAATTTAACAAAAAATATACTATATCCTTGTACCAATCTGAATGAAATATTTTAGGATAATTAGAAATACCTTCTCCATCTTCTCCTTCAGTTGGCTCTACATTCAAATTTAAAGCCTTGCAGTTAGATTCAACCATCAAGTGAGCCATGCCTTGACCTTTTATCAATTTAGTTGGTCTGATCTCAATATAAATTTCAAGAATTCCATCGTCCCATTCTTCCATCTATATCTAGTTGTTGCAAAACATCTTTAACAGTGATATTAGGCAAAAAATCAACTATTTTTGAATGCAGCACATAAAATATTTCAATGTCTTAACTAGTGCATATGCTTGTTTTTCAGTCAAGTTGTACTTTAATTAAACATCCCTTAAAGCATGACTAAAAAATGAAATAGGCTGCTCTAAACCTTCATTTTTCTTCTGTAACAAGACAACTGCAATTGTTTCTTCTTAAGCATATGAAAAAATTAGAAAATCTTTTTCAAAACGAGGACTAATCAAAACTGGAGCTTCAGTCAAGGCAGACTTGATTGTTGAAAATGAATTCTTTGCTTCATCTCGCCATTTAAATCTGCATCTTTTTTTAGCAAGAAATTTATGTGTTTGATCAGCTCTACAAATTTATGCACAAAACGCCTCAGAAAATTGATTTTCCCTAAAAATGACTGCAATTCTTTTTTATTCCTTGGCAAACCAATATTCTAAATAGCTTATACTCTTCCCAGATCAATACAGATGCCACTTTCTGTTACAATATGTCCCAATAAATTCCCTTCTTGGACAACAACGGATGACTTTTTTGGGTTCAAGGACAAACCAAAATTTCTGTATTTGTCAAAAACTTGTTTCAAATGTTTCAAGTGGTCTTCATCAGATTTTGAATAGACTGTGATGTCATCCAAATAGATGACTACAAATCTATATTTTTCTCCTGCAAAGGAAATATCCATTGCCTGCTGAAAAGTTGCACCTGCATTCATCAGTCCAAATGGCATTTTTTTGTACATGAATGTACCCCAGGGTGTGGTAAATGTTGTCTTTTCTCTGTCTTTCCTATCCACTGAAATCTAATTATAGCCTCAAAAGCCATCAATCATTGACAATATTTTGGATCCTACAAATTTTTGCAAAATATAATCCATCTTGGGCAGTGGATAGTTATCTTTTAATGAAGATCGGTTCAGGCTGCAAAAATCTCCATTCTTTTTCCGAACCGAGACCATATTAGCTACCTAGTTAGAAAATCTCAAAGGAAGAAATATTTTTTCTTCCAATAATTTTCTGATTTCTTTCTCAACGATTGGGAGCAACATGGGATTGATATGTCTGATTTTTTGTGCTACAGGCTTTGCATCTGTTTTCAAAGGAATATTGTGCTCCATTATGATTCTATCATAAGTTTTCAGCTCACTATAAGACCATGCAAAAATATCAGCAAATTCTTTCAGTAGCTTGATATAATTTGTTCTAATTTCAAGAGAAAGGAATTCAGTCGCTTTGACTAATTTTGGCTGATAATCTATGCCAATGTTACATTCTATTGTACTCTCTCCATCAACTGTACTTTTAGGCTTGAGAAAAACATCATTATTATCGAACAATCTTTCTAAAGGAACTAAACCTTTAGGAATATAGTTAGTTTTCAGATCTATAATGTTCTTCCCAGCCATGGTTTTCTTAAAAGGCCTGTTATTTTTATTTTCAACAATGTCTTGCACATCATCAATTTGTATGTTTGCAAACTATTCAACACACTCTAAATTTTTTTGAATTTCCTTGTCATCCTCGAATACTTGCCAGTTTTGATGTTGTCAGGAATTGAAGGCATGTTTTTTATTTGAACATCATAGGTTTCCTTGACATCTAGAGGAACTTTTAAATGACTAACAACAATAGCTAGTGAATCAACCATTTGATTTTCCTCTAGTGAAAAAATTTATATTAAATGTTGAAAAATAATGCTCAATCAAGTCCCAAACTTCATTCCTATAATTTTACAACTTGGAGTTTTTCACTTGGTAGTTATTTCTCACTTGCTTTATCAGCAATTCTGAATCACCAAAATCAATCAGTTGCTCTGCTACCAAATATTTTGTGGCCTTTATTCCCAGCACAAGTGCCTCATGTTCAGCAGTGTTGTTAGTGGTAGAAAATTGTAGTTTATATGATATAGTTACCCTTTGCTGAGTAGGAGAAAAGAGGACTACACTGGCTCCTAGTCCTTCTCTTGATGAGGCTCCATCAAAGTACAATTTCCATATCTATCCTCCCTCTAAATGTTGCTCATTTGTACCTTGAAAGTGATGTTTTTCACTTATTTCAAGCTAGAAATTGTTATTATCAGCAGCAAGGAGTAGTATTGATGACCATAATTCCTTTTCTTCAACATATATGGGATGGTTTGAAGGATTATGCTGATCACTAATGATGTAGGCCATTTGGGTTTCCCTATATAGCCTTCTAAATTCCCTTTCAAACACTGGGATGGTGGCATATGGCATGTCCATCTAAAGGGTACCTCCCAATTTTTTAGACCAAGATCTAGAAAGTAGCATCCCAAATCTAGAAGGAATGTTCTCAACTACAATTTCCATCACTAATATTTTCATAGGTAGTTGGGTAAGAGAAAAAACAAAGTCCTTAATTACTTCAAGGCACTTGAATTTTTTGGGATCAAAGGTGTAGAGGTCATGGTATTGCTTGGTGATATTTAATCCCAATTCATCCATCACTTTCTTTAGCATCAAATTGTGAGAAGCCCCAGAATCTAATAAAAAATTATGCAGCAATTTGTCATGTATATTGAGTGACAGGTAGAAATATGGTGAGTTGTCATCATTTTGGTCTTGGAAAAGATAGCCTACTAGATAAATAATGGGATGTTCATCCTCAAGGTTTAATGAATCAGGAGCAAGAGGTGGTTGTAGCAGACTTTTAAAAGACTCTTTATATGTTGGATTTTTCAACAATTCCAGAAGTGGGACCAGAATTTTGATTTTATTAAATTCATATGAAACTGAAATAAATTGGAACTAATTCCTTATTTTTTGCAGTGATTTTGACAATTAGGGCAAAATTTTGGAGTGGAGGAACCTCATTGACTTTGGCCTTATGTTTGGTAGCTTGTTTCTATGAATATGATTTTGGTTGAGGTTGTTGAACAAGGCCTTTATACCTCAAAGGATAATTTCTATTTTGAGATTCTTGCTATTTTTTATCATTTTGTGCATAAATTTGAACTTTCTTATAATCTGAAAAAACAAAAATCCTTGACTGGTCTTCATATTCTTGTAAAGTCAAACAAGTTGAACGTGAGGTTTCTCCTACAACATTTATTTCTTCATTTTCTTCCTCATGTTCTTGCTGCTCTTCTTTAGCAAAATTATTCAAAGGAGGCTGAACATTTTTTTCATCAGCATTCTGTTATATAGAAATTTTTCACCGTCCCTGTACTCCCCGTTCCTTGATCCTAGAGGACTCATACACTTACCCTTGTATGCTTTTCAAGCATGGAATTCATACCGCTGAACCAAAATTTGTCTACCAATTCATCTCCCTTTACAAATTTTCTTGAAGGTCCCCATAAAAGCCTGGTTTTTGAGGTTGGTGCTTTCTCTCAGTGTGTGACTTGTGCCAATAGCAGAGATTTACACAAAGGCCTACGCCGATTGGTGCTCTATCTTAATGTCAGACCCCCGTCGATCCTCTTTTGGAAATTTTTTTAAATAGAAGCAAAGCTTCCATCACTAGAAGCTTCGCGAGGAGGTGAGCTGGAAGTTTGTTTTGAGGATATGGCCGAGGAATTCCCTTTGGGCTTCTTGTTCCAAAGAAATAGGAACTACTCCAAAGGATAAGATTTTTTACCATCATTTGAGGGCCCATAACCTCATCCTCCATTGTTATATAAGGAGACCTCCTTCATATCTACAGCCTTAGGGAGTGATGATAGAAAGGAGAAGAAATTATAGCTTCGAGAGAATAGTGCAGAGTGTGATTGTTTTTGTGTGTTGAGAACATAGTCAGATCTTGGACCTTTGTGTGTGAGGGTGTTACAAACGTGCTTGGATACGAACCTGCCAAAGGAGAGCCTCAACATCAAGGCTTGGTTGTAAACTCCCCTTGTCTTTATCATAATAAAATTCATCTGATGTTTATCTTCCACTCTCGTTTACATATATAATGAGATTTCTAGCATTCCTTTATCAGTTAGATAGATTGTAATTGTTCTATGCTTGTCGTGATTTTACGCTTGTCGTGGTGTCTTAACTTTCTGTACAGGTAATCGAACATTGGCAGCAGCGTGTATCGAACTTGAGGAGAAAATTAGATCAAGAAGCTTCGACTGAAGATGAAAACAGAGCATGAGAATGAGGTAGGACATCTTCCTTGCTCTGAATTTCATTTACAATCTAGGAAGGTAGATGTTGGTATGTTCCGTAGTTGCTAGACCCATCCTAGGGCTAGAGGGATCACCTTTGTCCGTTGAGGGGATTTACCTAGACAACAGATTGGCGAATCAACTGGGGAGTTTCCTTTGAGTTTGTCACTCTTTGAGGTCTTCGTCATTCGACAAGTTTAGTCGAATGACCATTTCCCTATTTGTTCCTATGTTTTTCATCAATTAAGATCTTTTAGTTTTTACTTGAAGTGTTGAGTTTGGTCTTGGTTGGGAGAAATTCTTTGTTTTTTCCTTTTCAAGCATTGGCACTTTTATTTTTCCAACAGTCGTGTCAATTGGCACTAGTTGTCAGTTAGCAAGTCATGCCAATTGGCCATTGGTGCTAGTTGTCAGTTAGCAAGTCGCGCCAGTTGGCGCTAGTTTCACCCAAAAAAGTCCTGCCAATTTCAGGGTGTGTGAAAAATTAAGGTTTTTTCCCTAAGTCCTTCACCAATGTGTCTTTCCCTTATAGTATTTTTCTCTATATGATTTACATGTTCTCCCCTTCACTCAAGTGGGTTTGATTAGCTTTTTGGTTTTGTTTTTTAGTTGTTTTTCTTGTTCGGATGCGCATCCTTGCATCCTAGTTTTTTCTAAGACTATGCATCAATTTCCTGGTTGCATGCTTTGCAGGACATCTCCCTGCTGATTGAGTCAATATCCTTGCTTGGTGAGTCATCTCTAGTTTATTTCCTTTTTCTTTTTGGTTGATTAATTTTTCAGGTTTCAAGTATCTGTCTGAGTTCGTTTGGTTCGCTTTTTCACTTGTGAGCATAGATTACATTTCTCGTTGTTCAGCTAAAAAGTCTCCTATCTATTATTGCTTCATGTAAAGGGGAATGAATGCCTTGTTTTGAGCCCCCACTTTGGAATTCCTCTTTTCCTTAAACTCATGTCTTGTAGCCTTTTGAGGAATTTCTTTACAAAGTGTTTAAAAAAACGATTTCATTCTTAGTGTTTGTTTACATCCCTTTTGCATTCATCCTTCCATTAAGGAAATTTTTGTTCATTTAGTTTTTGTCTTAGAGTTTGCTTTTTGTTAAAATGCATTAGATCACATTGCATTGAAAATTATTTTTTGAGATCCATCATTGAACTTAGATTACAATGTTTAATGATTGAAAGCTAAAACATCGCATGGAGTGCATTCTCTTTCATTAAAACCATGCATTAAGTAGATTCTCATTAAATCGAAAAATGCATTGAGTGCATTCTTATTCATTCAAAAAGAAAAGGAAATTGTGCATAGATTACAATTGCATAGTTTTCAAAAAAGAGGATTTTGCATAGATTACATTGCATAATTCACATCGTTGAATGTTTTGGATTAATTTTGAATAGTGAAAGTCATATAGTTAGGAAAAAGTTTCCTTTGTTGTTTGTTTCATCATTGTTTGAGACTCGTCCCTTAACTAGATATCATTCATCGAATTGCCATGTGGTAGGGCCTTGAAACTGAGACATAATTCAAGATCAAATGTTAAAATTTATTCAATTAACCTAAGGAAGCATTGGAACATAATGCAAACATTTTTAGATGTCTAGGCTAGTGACGTGTTCCAGTGTCATTAAACCTAGTAGCTATCATTTGTCATCTGGCCTTAGACAACAATAGTATGGATTTTTGCTCCTTGTACTGTCGAGTATATAAAGGGAGACCCTCATAGGCTGCAATCGTTTATCCATAGGAAGTCAATTCTATCGCCCTGTAACCGTGATACACTGAAAATAGGATTCGGGAAGACTACCTACACGTACGTTAAGTCCTTGGTCATTTCTCCTTCATTTGATCACCAAGGTGTATATGGCAGTTCATGGAAACTTGGTACACCTTCTTGCTTAGATAACTTGAGTATTCATTTTGGTATTTTCGTGACTCTCTGAAAGTGAAAATATCATCGAGCTCTTTTCCTTTCACGCTCGTTTCAACCTGAAAGTGATATAGTCACCTTTTTCCTATTTCTTGACTCTTAAAATATCAAACAGTAGATTTTTGTTTCGATGTCTTAAAATATTAACTGCCCATGAAATATTCCTGGTTAAAGTTATCTTCCTTAGTGTTTTAGGGTTGTTTCAAATGGCAACATTTCTGGAGTTTACCAACCAAGGAATCCCCTCCGAAGTGAATCCTAGTACTTTCCTTGCTTTTGGAAGTGTTGGTGCTCCTTATATGGCAACATTGTCCCTTCCTGGGTTAACTGTTGGTTTGCCCGTATCGTTATTTTCGACCTTCGTGGTCCCGGGTGGTTTGACCTCTGTTCAACCCTCTCCTTTGTATGAACAACGTCATGTTGATTCTAAGGTGGACCTCTTCCCTTCTTCACCTGTTTCTTCATCCTCCTCCTCTACTTCGCCTGGTGAAAGTTTGGATTCTAGTAACCAGGTGGCTAAGAAGAAGAAGAAGAAGACAAAGAAGAAGAAGTCAGATAAGAGAGAGGCCAGCTCTGTAGCTATCGCGCCTTAGACACCTTCCATTGATAAACCATCCAACCTTCCACAAAAAGTCAAATTCCCTTGCATGTTGTGCAAAGGTGACCATCTTCTTCGAGATTTCCCTAGCATTCCCAAGGTACTTGAAGCATGGTCCAATTCCCTTCTGTCATTTCCCTTGGCTTCTGGAAGCCATATTGGTGGCACATCTTTGAATAGAAATGATAAGACTCGTAAGAAATAGGGTAAGATCACAAATCCCTATAAGTTGTGTGAAGAGCATCATCCCATTCAAATTTTTCCATACATGGATGAAGCTACGAGAGTGTTGGACAACCCTACTATTTCTGCACCTTGCCTTCTAGTTGGTTACAAGAAGCTTTCTTCGAGTCCTTTGCTAGTTGATTCAACCATCGATCGAGAGTCACCCTTGGTCGATCCTGCCCCCTCGGAAATTGAAATTCAGGAATCCATTCTCGGCCAACCATTAGTTGTGGAATCGATCGATCTGACTCAGCCTATGGTTCATCGGGTATTTTCTGTCGAGAGTGACTCTCATATCCCTCATGTTCTTCTTGTTTCTTCAGATTCCTCAGACTTGGATAAAGATTATCCCGTCCTTGTAGTTCAAGAAGTTTCTCCTCTTGCTCCCATGATGGAGGTCTAGGAGTATGCTCCTCTTACTTCGGTAATGCTAGGGGATGACCATATTAGATCAATGGTCCCTCCTTCAAGTATTTTGGTCGCTTCCTTCAATTGGAGTCAATTTTCAGGATACCTCCTCCCTTCTTATGTGCCTTTTGAGATCACGGTACAGAACTTCGATGTCACCATATCTAGCAAAATTATAGATGAAGGCGTGTATATTAGTGTTATGTCTTTAACTACTTGCAAAGCTTTTGGTTCTCCACTTCTTGTGCCTGTTACGTAGAATCTATTGGCTTTTAACAGAGGAACTAGTCAACTGTTAGGGATCCTTCCAAAGTTTCCTATCACTTTGGGAGGGAAAACCGTCTATATAGACATGATGGTGGTCCAAGGCCCCTTGGATTTTAATCTTCTCTTGGGGCATGATTATGCTTATGCCATGGGTGCACTTGTCTCCTCCCTCTTTCGTGTGATCTATTTTCCACATGAAGGTCAGATCATGACCATTGATGAGATTTCATTCTTTGGTCCGGATGTGGCAGCTAGCCCACCATCGTCTCTTCTGGATATTTATCTTCCGGTTGTATATTCCCCACCGTAGGTTAATTATGTGGCTACTTGTCCCGTGCCCGCATTCAGTGATAATGTCATTGTACGTCGTGGGCTGGGGGCATTGGATCCTGATTTCCGAGATGTTGTTCTCCCATCAGATGAGAACTTCTTGGAAGCCATGACCTCTTATTTGTCATGATGAAAGGTCATCAGAGCATAGTTCCTTTTCTTGTGTCAAGCTCCTTAAAAAATGAAACAAGGTCATCGGAGCACGGTTAGTTTATCTTTGTTTCAAGCTCCTTAAAAAATGAAACAAGCTCATCGGAGCATGGTTCATTTTCTTGTGTCAAGCTCCTTAAAAAATGAAACAAGCTCATCGGAGCATAATTAATTTTCTTGTGTCAAGCTCCTTAAAAAATGAAACAAGCTCATCGAAGCATAGTTCGTTTTCTTGTGTCAATATCCTAAAAAATGAAACAAGCTCGTCGGAGCATTGTTCATTTTCTTGTGTCAAGCTCCTTAAAAAATGAAACAAGCTCATCAGAGCATAGTTCGTTTCCTTGTGTCAAGCTCCCTAAAAACTGAAACAAGATGTCATGAGGATAGTTCATCTTCTATGTCAACCTCGTTAAAAAATGAATTAGATCTCATGAGGATAGTTCTTTTACTGTGTCAACCTCATTAAAAAATGAAACGAGTTCCCTCTTTAATTTGATTCTTTGATACGATCTCATAAAATCCTAGTCGAGTCTTTCTCTTGATCTCGTAATTTGAATCTTCACTCCATCTGCCTTTCATATGGACTGAAGCTTGGGGGGCATGTACCTAGAATTGAGTCACCATGTTGGGGGCATGAAAATCATTTCAGGCATAGTTTGTTTCCATTTCAATCTTGTGTAAAAATGAAACCAACTTCAAGCATAGTTTCCCATGTTTTCAAGCTTGCGTAAAAATGAAACCATTCCCATTTTACCTCTCGTGATTGCCATTTTATTAGCCTATTTTGCTAGATGAGCCTTGGTATTCTCATTCCATCATCACCGTCTACTCAGCCGATCACATTCCCTCACTTGGTTTTTTTACCCATTCCCAAGGAACCGCTATAATGAGTGGTCTTGTTAGCCAGCCTCTTGACCTTTACTTTTTTTGAGTAGTCCCACCATCATCGAAACCAATTTCTACTCGTAATACCACTCGTTCATCCAAGAGGAGTCATATTTAAGCTCTTTTCTGACTCTCTAAAATTGAAAATATTGTCGAGAATATTATCATTATTAACTCGTTAAAAGTTGCAAAAAATCATCTACCCAGTATATGTTTACCCATTTTTCAGGCTGGGATAGATTATTTACAACAAAGGAATACCTTAGCCTATCATGACTAAGAGGTTCTCTCGGATATTGTTTTCTACCTTTTCGTATCTGAGAGACTATCTACGAAAAGGGACTAATGTAGTTTTCTTTTCCGATTATTTTCAAACTCTCTAAACATGAAAAGACGTCGAGTTCTTCCTTTGTCAGACTCGTTAAACTCTGATGACATCGGACATCATCACCATGATGTTAACCGAGTTGCTCCTTCCTAGGGCTCGTAAAATGTACTAGAATGGATTTTTCCAAAGGACAAACTTATATGAAAATCATATGCTATCCTCTTCAAGCTTGTGTAAAAATAAAGAGGTACTCACCATAAATGGTGGTGGAAAATGGAATTTATTCATCAGTTGTGTCGGCAGTATGTCACTCTTGAACGTGACACTTGTCTGCAGTTCGTGTTAGGTTGGGATATCTTCACTCTGTCACTTTTCCTCCATGGGTTTGGGAAATCCATTTGCCTCTCATTTGATTACCAATCTTGTCAACATGACCTCTAATCCTATTTGAGTCAAATGTTGCCAAATTCTGGAGTCGTGTTGTCGATATGTTCAAGAGAAAATCCTTCTGCAGTTTGTACATTCCTTGATCCTCTATTTCATTCTTGATTCACACTCATATTACCTTCTCTATTTTGTGTCGATGATGTGGGATTCATTATGACCCTCCTTCGATGGATTGATTCCTGTCGACTTCGGCTCATTATCCGGGAAGTTGATCTAGAGACTCCTTTCTGGTACCTTAGAGCTTGCAAGCCCTAATGGAAAGTTCTTCTCATTTGATGAAAGGTTCACATCATCAGCCTTCAATCAGGTGATTTTATGGGTGTTCGACTTCAGCTCACAATTCACATTCCGTGGATTGTACTAGTAGTACCTTAAGAGCCATTGACATTATGGGTGGTTTGTCTTGCACTTGTTAACAGTTCACATCATTGATCGGTAATCAAGTGATTTTATAGAATGTTCAACTTCAACACGTCTATTCACATGTTGGAATTTGTACTTTGATCGAGTGGTTTTGGAGTTCAAGACCCTAGGCTTCGATCACAAAAATCTAGGTTATGAGGAGTGATGAGTCATTCATGATTATATACATGATTCTTTAGAAGGATGGCTGCGACCATACCATGGGTTCTCTCATTTTGATCCTCTCTATATGGATGGCTACGTTGATGCCGTGGATCTATTTCATATGATCCCTTCATTCGCATGGCTGCGTCCATGTTGAGGATCCATTCACATGATCCTATTCTTGATGGGTAGTTGTGCCTATACCATGGATTCATGTATTATCATCAGAGAATTCAGTTATGTATATGTATCTATGCTTCATTTGCAGGTCTCCTGACAGTAGCGTCTAGTTCCTTGCATGTACTTGTAAATCATTTCACCCCTCAGTCATGTTCGGAATTAATACTTTAGGGGGCATCTGTTACATAGAAATTTGCCATCGTCCCTATACTCCCAATTCCTTGATCCTAGAGGACTTATACATTGACCCTTGCATACTTTCCAAGAATGGAATACATACCCCTAAACCACACTTTGTCTACCAATTCATTTCCCTTTACAACTTTTCCTGAAGATTCCTATAAAAGCCTGGTTTTCAAGGTTAACACTTTCTCTTAGTGTGTAACCCATGCCGATAGCAGAGATTTACATTGAGGCCCACGCCAATTAGTGCTCTATCTTAATTTCAGACCTACGCCAATCCTCTTTTGGAAATCTTTTTAAATAGAAGCGAAGCTTCCATGACTAGAAGCTTTGCAAGGCGGCGAGTTGGAAGTTTTTTTTGAGGATATGGTCGAGGAATTCCCCTTTGGGCTTATTGTTCCAAAGAAATAGGAACTACTCCAAAGGATAAGCTCTTTTCCCATCATTTGAGGGCCCATAACCTCCTCCTCCATTGTTATATAAGGAGACCTCCTTCAGCTCTACAGCCTTAGGGAGTGATGATGGAAAGGAGAAGCAATTATAGCTTTGGGAGAATAGTGTAGAGTGTGATTGTTTTGGTGTGTTGGGAACATAGTCAGATCTTGGACCTTTGTGTGTGAGGGTATTACAAACGTGCTTGGATACAGACCTGTCGAAGGAGAGCCTCAACATCAAGGCTTGGTTGTAAAATCCCTTTGTCTTTATCATAATAAAATGCATCTGATGTTTATCTTCCACTCTCGTTTACATATATAATGAGATTTCTAGCATTGCTTGATCAGTTAGATAGATTGTAATTGTTCTATGTTTGTCACGATTTTACGCTTGTCGTGGTGTCTTGATTGTCTGTATAGGTAATTGAATTTTTGCAGTAGCATGTATCGAACTTGAGGAGAAAAGTGGATCAAGAAGCTTCGACGAAAGATGAAAACATAGCATCAGAATGAGGTAGGACATATTCCTTGCTCTGAATTTCATTTACAATCTAGGAAGGTAGATGTTAGTATGTTCTTGTAGTTTCTAGACCCATCCTAGGGCTAGAGGTATCACCTCTGTCCGCAGAGGTGATTTACCTAGACAACACATTCCTCCTTGGACGCTGTAGGATTTGTTGAGGTTTAAAAGGCCTCTTGAAGGGATCCTAATTTCTATTTGCCTCAATTTTATTAGCTCTGGTGACTAGTTTGTTTTCAAGCTCGAATTTTGTCATCTTAGAGGCAAATTCCCTGATCAAATTGGACATTTTATCAATCTTTTATTCTGCTATAAGAGACTTAAAAGATGAAGGTTTTTCTTCTTCCATATTCTTTTTTTCCTTTCCTACCTTTTCTTCCTCCATTTTCAATTTATTAGAAGTCATGAGATTAGACTGCAGTCCAATTGCAGCCTCTTGCATATCCATCAATGTCTGTGCTTTCTCACCCCTTAGCCATAAAGCAAACTCACACTCTAGAGAATTTGCAAAAGTTATCATAGTTGTAGTCTTAGGAGGCTTAATTTCTTCAGGAATTTTCTCATAAATCTTTTTAAACCTCTTGGTAAAATCAACCAATGACTCATCTTGTTTCTTCTTTAGAGTTCCAAATTTTGTAAGATAGTACAAATAGTCTTTCCTATCACCCCATTGTTTCATAAATATTTCCTCCAATTCATCAATTGTTGTTATTGAGTTTTGAGGAAGAATTCTAAACCATTTACGAGCTTCACCATCCAAGCTTTGAACAAGGAGTCTTGACGAGACATCTTCATGTTCGACATTCTGGTTGTCAGCATAAATATAGAAAGCCACTAAATGTTCCTTAGCAAAAAATCCTTCTCCCTCCCCAGTGTAGTTTGGAAGATATTTCAAGTAATCTCCTTGAGGGAGTGGATGTAAAGGTTGAGGAGGAGAAAGTGGAGCATATCTTCTAGCCACTATCTACTGCATCCTTGTAAGGGTAGGCTGAGCCATATTTTGCTGATGTTTACAGTTGATGGATGATCGATTGATGTAGCTATTTCGGAAATAGGAATTACAATTTTTGGATTCTGAATCTAATTTAGGACAATAGAAAATTGGAAATCTTGAGTTGATTCTTCAGGCTTGGGGACTGAAAATAGTAGATTCTCAAAGAGATGAACAAAGGATGTGTTGAATTAACCTTCTACAAAAGAATCGGATTCAAAATCTGTCTCTTGAGGGGATGACGTTAATTAAACTTTATTTTTTTGAGCTAGGAGTTCAGATAAGTTGAATGTGAGGCCTTCAGGAACACTCTCTTATAGTGGATGAGAAGAGGATGATCCAACAACTCGATTTCTAGATAAAGGAAAATATTCTTGCTAAGGGGTGATGAAAGACTGGTATTCAGGATGAGTTTGGAGGAAATTTAAAATTCTTTTAAAATATTCTTCAGTCAAAACATCTCTATCAAGAAAAGGTGCAATTGCCAATACTTGCTCTAACTCCCCTTTAGTTAGCACAAAATCTTTTGTTTCCTTATAGATACTTAATAACTCTGGTTTTTCCTCTTTCACTAAAATATTGCTTAATTTGGATTTAATAACTTCATATTTACTAATTGAGGAACTAGAAAAAATTTCAGCTGAGCTTAGATTAACAACATCTACTTTATCTTCTAGGGAAGTAGTTTCAATTTCAGACTTTTCAGCAATATATTTTGAAACTGAAACTTCTTTTGATTCTAAAGTAGATGAGGGTACCTTTTTCTTTGGAATGTATTTTTTGTGTACCTCCTTCACTAACTGAGAAGTGGCCTCAAGTAATATTTTTTTTCCTTTTTCATCTTTAATGATATTCTCTGGGTCTGCAACTGGAGTCACAGTAGGTGATCTCTGATTTCTCCTTGTAGTTGGAGGTTTTGAAACCCCTTTTTCTCTTTGTGGAGTCACCAGGTGAACTAATTTGTAGTCTTCTTCAAGTCATAATTTCTTATTCACCTTTAAGAATTGACATTCAGCAATTCAAAACTAGAGACATTGGGATAATACTCTATTTCAAGACCTTCGTCTCTCGGTAGATGCACCAAAAGATGTTAGAGCTGGAATCAACACTTGGACAGCATCAAGCACCTGACCAGACACATCCTAAACTCTAAGGAAATTTAATTATTTGTTTTATGAGATTGGTAGGTGGTTTAAACACTTATTCACTGAAAAGAGATTTTAGTCAAATCCACAGTTCTACTAATGACGGTATTGGATCATGATGTGGTAGAAAAGAGTGAGTTTGTAGCCGATGAGGAGAAGAAAATGTAAAATAAGAGAAGAAACAATAGGTCTACAAAGTAGAAATCTACTGAATTTGTTAGAAATTTACACAAGTAGCATTTTAACAATATTTCATCAAGAGAGAGTTATTTCTAGCCTTATAATATTCTCACTGAAATTTTATAAAAGATAACTATCATAAGTGATGCTCTTTCCACTATTATTATATATATTTTACCAAGAGGGCTCATTGTGTGAGACTAACAAAAATTGATAAAACACATGAACATGTCAAGATACTGATAAAAACTCGTAATAGCATGAGGAATTGCAAACTACAACGGAAGATAATAAGATATGGAAACAAAAGTGGAAATTGACAATACACACACAAGATTAGCAATAAGTCCTTAGAAGTTTCTGTCCATTTCATTCACTAAAAAGAGTACTGATCATATGAGTCATGATTCTAAAACCATGAACCCCTACTTCATAGCAATTTGTCACATATATACAAAAATACAAAAATGGCATCCCCACAAAAGGATTAAAATTGTTCCTAAAAGTTATTACCACCTCGTGTAAGAGATGAGGCTTATCCAAAAACTTTAATACAAAGTTCTATTACATAATCAAAATAAACAGCATCAAGGCTAACAATTTGAAGTGGTTGTATGATGTGGCAGTCTATAGGAAGACTCCTCCTTTGTTCTGGTACATCCAATTCCACAAAAAGTGCAAACAGCAGTGAAAGTGGCGTGTGTTTGTTCCTTGAATGCTGCTTGGTACCTTTCAAAAACATGTTGGTGTTGAGAATAATGGTAAAATTCCGTTTTAGAGAAACTTTGTCATTGTTCCTTTCCTTTGGTTTCTTGTTTTTCGCAATAAGGATGGTGGCGGATTAAAAGAGATAGAAGAGTTTCATTTTATTAGCGGGAGAGATTATTAAATGAATGATGAGCAGGAGGAGAAAAACCCTTTATTAATATATTGCAATCGCAGATCGGGGTCAAAAAATTTAAACATAAGACACGAGTGGGAGGGAACGCGATTTGTGATGGGGGTGATGACGAGGCAAGGAGGTGGGGCCTAGCTTGGAAATAGAAAATCAGGAGTTTTGTTATGAGAAATGGGAGGTAAGTGTTAAAACTTGCGAAGGGCGATGTGCAATGAGCGGATGGTGATGTGGCAGGGAAGTTGGGGCCTAGAAAATACCGCAAATCACGAATCGGGAGTTTTGTTATGAGAAACGAGAGTTAAAGGTTAAGATTCGCGAAGTGCGATGTGCGATGAGAACGGAATTTGGGGACGCCCGCAAATAAAAAATCAGGAGTTTTCTTATGAGAAACGGGAGGTAAATTTTAAGACTCATCACGAAGTATGATGTGCGATGAGAATGGAAGGCGGGGACGCCCACAAATCACAAATAAGGATATTTTTTAATCATAAATGGGAGGTAAAGTTGAAGACTCGCGAAGTGCGATGTGTGATGAGACAAGAAGGTGGGGATGACCACAAATCACAAATCGGGAGTTTTGTTATGAGAAATGAGAGGTAAAGTTTAAGACTCACGAAGTGTGATGTGTAATGAGACAAGAGTTGACATTTCAGGGAAAGGTCTCACTTCAATATTGCAATTGGGGGTTTTGTAGGAGATGGAAATTGTAAGATGAATGCAAGTTAAAACTATGATAAGACGATTGTGATGGAAGGGTAAGGGGTCTGTAATGATTAAGTGCAGTAAGTTATATCATATAATATATGATATTAAAAAGGTTTGTTGTGGTGCTAGTAGAGCTGCTTTTTAACTAAAAAAATGGGTTTTAATAGTTAAAAAGGGGGTTTCAAAAGAAATGAAACGTTGGAATTTGGGTTTTTTGGAAAAATGAAAGGAAAAATAGGGTAAATGAAATGAATGAAGGTAGAAATGAAATTTTCTCACCATTATACTTTGACAACGACACTTTCATCTTACAACCGAACTGAAAAGGAAGATTGATTCCTTGGAGAATGATGACCGGACTTTGAAAATATTTGAAAAACTTGCAGTGCTAACAGGAAGAATTGATTTTAATGTTTTCTTCCACCAATAAAGTTTCAAAGGTCTCCCATGCAAGAATATTTCCTTGTTGGTCCCAACATGAAGGTAATCCTGCTCAGACACTCTTGTCAAATTTTGAATTAAAGGCCAACACTGATTCCTTGATCTCTCCCAGTCTGGTTTCTGCATTTTTCCTGTATATATTATTTTGCACCATATTATTTATTTATAAAAAAAATGAATGTTTTGTCTTGAATATCCATTTCTCTCAACTCCGCAGAAGACTTAACATTCATAAAATCAATCATACTTTTTTCCAATTGTGCACTTTGCTGTGACTTATTTTTATTGAAACAAATAACCATTTCTAGATCCCTTACCATTATTTTCTCTTCTTCCATGACCAACATATGATCTCAGATTACCTTTATCTGTTGGATAATATCATTCCAAATAATTTCTCTTGCTTGAATAAGAGACATGTTACCTTTTTTTATTTTAATTCCTTAATTTCATCATAGGCTATTAGATAATTTTTGTTGTATTGTGATGCATTTTTTATAGCCGTTTTCAATTTTCTCTCTTATTCTTCAATTTATCTTTAGTATCATCCAAATTCTTCTGTATTTTCCTTAACTCATCCTATGAAAAATTTAATTCAGTCATCACCCTAGTGATATTATCAGTAGGGTCCTTAGAGTCTAGTTGCACTACAATTGTGCAAACATGTGCATCTATCTTATGTTGTAGGTGTGCATTGAGTTCATTCAGATTTTCCACATCCTTATTTATTTCTACTAGTTCATGAGTCATAAGTTTTTTTTCATTTTCAATTTGAGCTACTTTTGGAGCTGAGACATGCGCAGTAGCAGGAAATTTCAGTGTTTTTATTAACAATTGGATCTCAGATCCTTCTCCTTGTAAATTTTTTTGGATAGTTGTTTTGTACTCTAGATTCACCCCAAGCTTGATAATTAACTTCCTAAATTCTTCATTTTGAGTGTGTAGAGCTCCTGAGTTATCCTTTTCTAATTTCAACTGACCAATTACTTTCCCTAGCAAGGCTTATGTCTTACTTGCTGCTAATGAAGTTTTACTGAGATCGTTATAAATCAACTCTCCAATTTGTATGTGCAAATTTATCTTGTCAGGAAAAGGTATATCTTTTGTATTCACTAATAAACTAATTGTCCTGAAATCAGCTCCAGAAGTAACTAACTATGTAACAGGGTGTGTAAATGAGAGTTTCAACTGAATCCTCTCCAAATCCATAGTTGAAAGGAGTCGGGTTTTATAAACAGGAACAAACTTTATTTCCAACTCGGTAGAAACATTAGTCTTAATTTTATGGTTCCTCTACTCAATTTGTTCATATGAATCTTTAAAATATTCTAAATATACATGTTATTCTCCTTCAAGAATGGGGGATGAGGGTGCACATTTAGCTCTTGCTATTTTCAATTGAAACCCAATTTCAATGGAAGGATTTTCCTTGAAATATTCATCTTTTGTTCTCCTTTCTCCACCTTTTCCCTTTTGATTCCTTTAGAACTTTATCCTAATTCCACAATTTGTACTCCTATTTTTAACCCTTTTTGAGAAGAAATTGAAATTTCAACTTCCGTACTGCTTGAAATTTGGATTGCACCTCCATTTTCTAATATCTCCCACTCAAGTTTTGGTTGATGGACATAAGGAGCATAAGAATTTTCTATTCTCCTCTTAGAAATGATCTGATGAGGATCATAAGACCACTTCTCTCCTATTTTGAAATCCATACTTTGTAACAATTTTTCTACCTCCTCAAATGCATGCATGTTATTGACAATGAAAGGTGTAACAGTCTTGGGTAATTTGAACAAATATCCTTTCTTGGCTGGGACAAAATGCACACGATAAACATTTAGGCTCTGCCTAATGAATTCCAATGCAAATATTCTCTTATGCATGAACACCGATAGTCTATATGGAGGAATATTTGCACCATATAATCTAATATCTGTGTAGTGGTCAAATGGAAACCAATCTCTAACCTTTAAATATCTACTCATTTGCAAAAAAGATTGAGCTTTTGGAAAAATTCTAGGAGGGGTAGCATTGCTAAAAAATTTGTAAAAAATTGACATGAAGGAAGAAATTAAATAGGAGAAACCTTCATTATTTGGTCGAGCTATGACAACATCAGTCAAATTCACAATTTTTTGTTTATTCTTATTGGGATATGAAACATTCAATCCCAGGTCCATAAATTGCACAACATGTAAATATATAAAAATACATACTAGGAGAGAGTGAAATATGAAACATCCAATTATGTTGAAGTTAAGGAGATGATAATTAATGGTTTTCTCCCAAAATGCACAAATTATCTAGCACCACATTTGACTGCATCATCAAATGAAATAATCATATGGCTTGACCATCTATCATTGATGCATCATCCCTTCCAAGAATCCTCATGATTACTTTCAAAATGGGTCCAACACCATAAGAAAAGCAAGAAGCAAGAAATTTTTCAGAATCTGAAGGTAAAACAACATTTGGAACCAAAATGGAAGCATACAATTTCCTAGAATCCTCTATTGATAGGTTCTAAAAAGTCGACAAAAGGGTTTCATCAGAAAATGGAAGATATTCATTAGATGGTGGAAAGGCTAGGACCTGATGGATTAATAATGAAAAAACTTGGAAAACATTTTCCCCTAGGGAATTCATGATGAAACATCATTGAGGGTATAGAGAGGAGGTTAACCAACTGATCAATTTTGGAAATTGATAAGTTTGAGGGAAAATTGCGGAGAAGAGACTAGACTTGACCATTCTATCATAAAATTTTGACTTATTTTAATTAACTAGGGCATTATGGCTAAATTCCATTAAGTTCATAGGGAAAACTGAATCAAGAATGTTGTGTTTATTATCCATGAGGGGAATATGAGTGGCATAGTCTGAAAGTGTTACTTTCTTTGAAATTTTAAACCTCTCTTCGAAAATTGGTAGAGTGGAAAATGCATTTAAATACCTGGTATACTAGGGACTATTGAGATGGAAGGTTCATGATACTAGAGGAGGTTATTGTATCAAAGAGAACACAGTGAAAATGTGGTTAAAATAAGTAAATTGTGGGGGCGGGGGGGGGAATGGGGTTTTATTGGCTACATGCAGGTGAAAGGAATTAACTGAACGTGGGAAAAACAGTACGGAAAAGAGATGTGGAGGATGTCATGGAAAGATGACATGGAGGGATGATGTGGAAGGATGGAGGGGTAATGTATATGTGACGTGGATATGTTGACTGCCACACTCACCTAGATGTCACACTCGTTTGCCGGAGACTAGAGTGAAAAGAACTTACCTCTCACAGGGGCACCAGTGGTGGTAAGTGGTACCACCTTACAGTGATGTCAGGGATGATCCTGACCGTCGATCTCATGATGATGACTTCCTGCCAAACTGTTTATGGGGGAACCCCCTAGCATAATGGTCAATTATTTTGTGGTGTTAGGTGTCCTATGTGCGTGGGTCCCGATATTATTGATGCCATCAATTTTGAGAATTATAGCCTCTTTAACTTATCTGCCACAAGAAAATGGCCTACCACCATATAAAATATCTAAAAATGTCTTCTTCTTTTTTAAATAAAATCACACAAAACAATCCCAGTGACATTTTGGAATTTCTTTGTATTTTTCCTTTTTTGTTTTGGCATATGTGAATTTTAATATTTGAAACAGAACGAAAAAAGGAGCTACAACAATATAGGTCAATTATATCTCATTTTATATACATACAAATAATCCAACTTCCTAAAACATGGTCGATAATTGTGTGTCTTAGACCATTAAATGCCACAAGCCATTGTGAGATAAGCTTGAGTGTGGGTTGAGTAATTTCATTGTGGGAGAACTAATATGCATCTACAATGTATATCAAAAGAAAAAATATGTACTTAAAATAATTGTAGAATTCATGTGTGATTATAATAAAGGCATAATAGAGGCATCACGTCACTCACATGTTGAGGCATTGTGTCACTCACATGTCACTATACTAGGGATATAAATATAAAGGGGTATAAAAAATGTTAACGAAAATATGGATACCTACAATATCTAGTGAAAGTGGGGGTTTTTTAAATTAGGAAGGTGTATTGGGTTAGTATTGGTAGGGGCTTAAATAAGTGTTTTTTAGAGGTATTTTCCAACATGTAGTCAAATTAAGGGTATTGTTTAGTATGCCATGAATGCATGTGAGAGGTTCATTGAGTGAAGCCCCCATGCTCCTTGCTAACTAATTTAAATATAAATTGTCAAAGGAACTTAGCTCGAGTGATATGGGATATGTTTCATGTCCCCAATTGTATGGGTTCAAGTCTCCGGAGACTTTAGCCCTTGTGGAATTTATGAAATAGTTTTTCTACCTTATCATTTATGAAATAATTGTTCTACCTTATAAAATAATGAAAATTGATGTACTAAGTAAAATATTCTCATTTGTGTTAAAAAAAACTAATTTAAATATAAATTATATAAAATAAGTTTAATTTTTTTTTTCCATATTTACATACACAACTAACCTAAATTCTTGAATTTAAAATCCTTTCCTTTCATAATTATTTATCATAATTTCTAACATTATTATTTTTCTATAATCTATATTTACAAATATATATTGATAAAAGTTAAAAATATAGATGAAAATTAAACGTAACAAAAATTCAATACTTTCACTATGAAAAAGTCAAAGAAGAACCCAAGAAACGATCAAATTGGCCTCTCATTGGGTTAATTCCCTTTGTGAATTAATTTAAATATAAATTATATAAAATGAGTTTTTTTTAAAATGTTACATTATTTTATTTTTAAGAAAAGTGTTGGGTTTGACATAAACATTGTTAATTACAAAAATATATTTCAAATGTATTAATATGTATTATTAGTTTTTAATGCGAGGATTATAATTTTTGTTTTCTTATTCATAAAAATTTCTAATATTAATATAATGTGATTTTATATTTCTAAATAATTTAAGTTTGAAGTGTTTTTTAAAATATTTTTGATCTCCTCTCGATCGGGGTGAGAGAGGGCATAATAATCAACTTGGGGATTCGAGTAATGGAAGGGTTGCTCAAAATTAAAGCTAGGAGGTGGCCAACCATCACGCTAAGCATGTGAGAGTACATGAAATTGAAAGAGAAGGACACACGGGTGTCTCTAGCACAACCACACGTGGGAGATGTTTGATATGGTGGCAGGAGATGGAGGCGATGGGAATTTCCTCTTATGCCAATCCTGTAGTGGTGTTTATTCAAGATATTTAGAGGTACTGGAGCTTAACGCCGAGACATTTGTGGTGGATGTTTTTCTGGGTGCTTCTGAGCCAGTATCCAAACCACATGGAGCGTGAGGCTGGGTATGTTCTTCCTCCTAACTCCTCTATGGGTCCGGTGATAGTTAGATATAGTTGTGAACTTGAACGGGTAAGGGGATAGCCTAGTCTGGCTGGGAATGAAAGGTGTTTGTGGGAAGGTTCAAGGCATGTAGTCATGTGTTTAAATTTCAATGTTTCTATCCCTTTTTTTTCAAGTTCAACATAATTCCCTCCTGAATGGGAATTCTTTTTTGTGACTGTGGGTGTTGGGGTATGCGAAGGTTTTTCTCTGTATGTTGCGGTTGGGGATGATCCAGCTCTAGGAAGACTATTCACTTTCTAAGTTATTATAAATGGTGGGTTTTTTTTCATTATTTATGGGGAAAGGTCATGTTAAGGGTGTCAATGTCTATGGGTATGTCCCGGCTGAATCATCAATTTGTTGAGGACCATCTCAAAGATGTAAAGGTTCAAATTCAAAGTTGTGGGAGTAGTTCAGACCTCTACGACCTTCTGGTTCACAAGGTGACTCTCAGATATGTGGAACAGTGGAGTGGCTCTACTACTATACATGAGACTGTGTTTTGGTTGCATGAATCGAATCCTGACTGTTATGTTTTACACACTACATGATGTTCTCTTTGGCAGCGTAGGCATATCCATGACATTACAACAGGCGGGGGTGGCAACAAAATTTCGAGGGACAGTGGGACTATTGCTTAGCTCGAGCTGGTGGTTGGGGTTCATGATCGGCTCAGCTCTATGAAAAAGGACGAATTTTGGGTCAACATGGTTAGGGGAATTAAAACAATGAGGGAAGGCAGTAGGGTTGTCAGCCAAGGAAGCGAGAACAGATATAGGAAAAATAAGGCTAACACCAAGACCTCTAGAAGAAATCCGAAAAATATTGGTTGGGGTATTGATGCACAACAAATTCAGGAGTCAATGTAGGAATATTATTTTGGCACACCTATGGAGGTGAAGCATCTGATTAAAACTTGGGAGACAGACCTGAACCGTCATGCAGTTGAGGAGCTCAAGGTGGAGGATTGGCAGGATCTTGTCCTGGATTCAGGAAACACTCGGGGATGCTTGAATCAGTACAATCACATGGTGCACCTGTACTGGATGATGAAGAGCTTAGTGGCCCAAGCTATAATGACTCCTTTTGGGCAGGCCAGGGAACCAGACCTGAGATTGCAGGAAATTCAAAGAGAGTTGCAGTTATAATCCAAATTCAAATTCAACATCAAATCAAACTCTTTGGTTGCATTAAGGGGCATGTCCAGTACCTCCCCCAGTGTGAGCTACCAGGTTTGAGTGCTCATGACCCTGCTCTAGTGGAGTCTTCTGATTAGATGGTGTCTTTATGCTTATTGGTTTTGGAATTTTGTTAAGTTTTGTTAAGTTTTATATGTCGAGTACTATAGAATATGGTAGATATATATGAAGAAACTATTGGGTAGATTCGCAGGTTTGCAAAGCCTTAAAAGACAGACATAAAACATTTATATTTTGGTTGGCTTATGATGCATATTAGTGGACAACATACCTAGTTTCCCATAGGGTAGGTTGCGGTCACTGAATTTCCCCTATATGACTGTGATTTTATTTTAAATTTGAATGAATGAGGAAGGTCCTACTAGGTTTACAAAAACAAAGTGTTTTGATCTCATCATATTAAAATTAATGAATACATATCATGCATTTATAAATTTTAACCTATCAATTATAAATCTATTATAAATTCAATTAAAATTATCTCAATTAGTTTATCATCAAATTATAAAGCAATTTTTAATTTTAAATAATTTCAATGTAGTTTTATGTTCTTAAATAGTTTAACTTGAATTTATGTTTCACAACTTTAACTTCATCAAATAAAATATATGATGAGCATTTGCATGTAAACGTCACACCATCAAGAATAAATATCATGGGAATATGATGAGTCTCTAAATTTTTTTTTTCACAACTTTAACTTCATCACATCAAATAGCATGAGCATGAGCATGTAAACTTCAAACCATCAATAATAAATATCATGGGACTATGATGAGTTTGTAAAATTTAATCCATCAACTATAAATATCATGGGCATGTAAAAAATTGTAAATACCATGGACTAATACCGTGGTCCTAAAAACTTTAAACCATTAGTTGTAAATCCATCAGCTACTAAATCAAGGTTATTTTATTTACTTTATCATCTAGTGAATAAAATGACATGATTAGTTCCAATTAACAAGAATTATTGCACCCTCTCCACCCAAGTATGTTACAAATGTTGTAATGTTTAACATTTTGACTCGGTCAAAAAACAAATAAAAATAAAAATAAAAAAATAAAACTAAAAACATAATACTCTCCAGCCCATGATTTTTTCCATGGTATTCTCAATCCATGGTTTTTTCCCATGGTATTTGTTAGTATGATTCTTTCGTCGTAAAAGATCACTTTAGCTACGCATAAAAAATAGCCCTAACATCGATTATGGCTGCAAAATATCTTTAAGTTTGTTGCACAAATTCAGATCTAAGTACAAAAAGACATTAAGCAGATAAAATATAACATGGCTCCATGCATCCAATGAACAAGACAAGAACAAAGTGTTTAAAAGAATATTTTGTATTATATTAAAGAATGGGGCACCTAAGAGGAAAACAAGAAAGGTGTTTTCCGGTTCTCCTCAGTGGGATTTGTTCTTGGAAGTCCTCAGTGTTTCAGATCTAACATTCCTCTCTCTTATTGGTGTAGAAAAACAAACATGGAACTCAATGGGAGTTCATAAAGCAAAATGGAAAATGGTGACCAAGCGTAGATCCAGAGTGATCTAATGCAATGAAGGTGACTAATGAATGGGGAAAACCCTTCTATTTATAACAAAATATTGGGGTGTTCTAGAACTCGGTGCATGAATAAAATATTATTAATCAAATTCTAGAATCCCCTTTTAGGAATATTTTATTATATTTGTTGGAGGGAAAAGGTCTTTTGACTTGGGTCAATTCCTTTATTTATAAACAATAAATAAATAAATGATTTATTTATTATTTTAGGGAGATGATGGGAATATAATTAAATAAATAATGATTTATTTAATTATTCAAAAATGATTTAGTCAAATTTAACTAGGAATATTATTTAAATAATGATTTTAATAACTTATTCCTAGGAAACAATTAAATAAATAATGATTTAATTAATTAATTTCCTTGTTTTGGGTTAAATATGACCAGGAAATATAGACAAATGTTATTTTACATGGTGAAAGCAATTTTACTTAAGGTAAAATTGGTCTTACATGGTGTACTTGGGTTCATCTAATGATAATGGGTTAGATGACCAAAAAAATGGTGTAACAGATTGCCCCCCAACATACGAGTGTTAGGAGAAAATCATATGACCGAAGTACGTTGTAAGAACTCAATCACTAGGCATCAAGAGGGAAGTGAGAGAGCGGAATGTAAGGTAGTCGAATGTGCTAAAGGACTAGACCCGGAGGAGACGAGACTTACAGGTGCAACAAGTCTCTAGGTGATGAAGTAGTACCAGTGTTAAAGGCGGTGGGGGAGGCATACCTATGCCCGCCGATACAATAGTACAAAGAATAAGGCGCTTGGAAAACCATGGAACGCAATAATGAAGCATGTGCTGGCCTAAACATGAGCCAGATAAAAATGATGAATCCCACATACATGTGATGCCTGGAATAACCTTCAGGACTTATACAAGAATATTTTAGTACATGAGATACAAATATACCCAAATTCCCCCTACACACGGGGAAGGGCTCACAAAATTGGACTGATGCATGCAAATCGAAGAGGCAGTGCAAGTTGTTGAGGCTGATATCATCAAATGAGAGGAGCTGCATCAAGGGCAGAAATGAAGAAGTCATTTGGGCATGTGGGGGACTACCTACAAGGCCACCCCCTCATGAGGGTTGAGACATCTCACACACACCCGGGAATCACCAATAGTTGCTGCTGCATCACTGGACCATCAAGTGTATAGATCACGATCATGCTGAGAAGAGCTCGAACCAAGGTACACTGCCCCCTAAACCTGGCTTCTGGAGTAAACGAGCTGATGTCGATAGAAGTAGGTCCACCATAGGTGAGGCAATAATGGAACCCCAACGAAGGCACGAGGGAAAATAGTAGAGCGAAAAACAGACGAACACTAATGATGATGATGAAGTGGGGGATACTGAGTAGCGAATGGACGACTTCCCTTGTGAGAGCATAAAGGGCATGAATGGCTTGGCAGTGACTGAAACAATATCATGAGGGATAGGGGCCAATGGGAATGAAGGCCATAATGTGCAACACGAGAGAGGGACCAAGAAATGAAGGATGGAGGATTATAGTGGGATAAAAAGGGACTCAGGATAGACTCCATAAATGCGATGATAACTCAACTCGGATGCTCTAAACAAGGGAGACTCGATGGTGCTGCCACATAGTAAAGGTCCAATGGGGGACCATGAAAACATGAGTACAAGATGGTAACTCATGATGAAAATCAACACGAACAAGGACAAGCATGGAGGCAAAGTGGTGCCTCAAGTACAAGTGTTGTAAGTGAGGAAATCCGATTTTGAGGAGAGGGGAAGAGATCCTTCTTGGGAAAAGTGTGTCCTGGTGAAGTGTCAAGGTATTAAAAACTAACAGGTACCCAGAGTGCATAAACAGGCCAGGTCGCACTTTTTTGGGTCTGTTCTGCAACCGGGGTAGCAGGTATTGGGCAGAAAACTGCGACTGGTCCCAGGAGATGACCTGAAAAGTACGACTTGCTAGAGGAAGGGGGTTGTAGCGCTATTTTTGGCTAAGATCTGGGATTTGTATGGCTGAGGGGCATAAGTGCCCCCAAGCATGTTTTGATCATGCCAAAATGTATTTAGAAAAGGGTGAAGTTAAGCACATTTTAATGAAATGGTGCGCCATTTGTTTTTGTTATGGGTATGCAGTTTGAGAAAGGAAATAGAGGATTGCCAATCTCTTGTAGTACTGCATATATGAAGCAAATGGACTTTAAGTTCCTGGGTTGGCATACCTGGTGTCACTATCCCAAAAAGAGGATTTGGAGATAATGAACTGATGCTCTCTTAGAAAACATATCGGTTGGTCAACAACAATGCCTAAAAGACTGGGTTGCTGATGTAAGAGGAAGGAACAATAAGGGGTATCATCCCTAGAGTGATCTGAAGTGATATAGGACTCTAGAAGTGCTTCTAAAGGTGGAAGAATAATGGTACTGGAGTCGACACAACTAGATACACTAGGAGAGTTGTGGAGAAGTTCTTCTCTTAGTCTCTCAGATATGGGTGCCCCCTTACCCAAACATTGGGTGTCAATGTAATGGCCGCAAGGTGGATGTGGTTCAAACCCATGGGTTTGATGTAAGGGGGAATAGATAAAGTAAGGGGTGGGGATGTCTTCCATAGTGTGATAGAAGATGGGGTGACTAGTGGAAGAAAGACCGCCTGACGCGGCAAAGCTACCTGACTCATCATCATGAGAAGAGAGGTTCACATGCGCATCGCCACAAGGGGTGACCGAAGAGTAAGAAGATAAAGATTCTACCAATGTTGAGCCCAAGGTGATCACTGAAGGAAGGTCAAGCGAAACAACAGGGGAGGATTCAAAGGGAATGTTCCCCGAGGGTATCATGGATGATGATAGGTAGAAAATGGGGGACGAAGGCTCCGTCATCTTGACATCAGGAGGGGGAATGTCAAAGGGAGCAGTCATGTCTGGTAGTGCGGCTGAAGAAAAACACGCAAATAAGGGAGAGGTGAACACGTTGCGCTTGGCCTCGACGTGGTGGGCCGCAGCGAGAGAGGTGCAGAAGTCTTCTAGGTGGGGACAAAGGTGGGTGTAATGGCCATGGAGATCACAGAAAGCACAGGGGTGGTTGGTGTGAATAGTCTGGGAGTTCTTGGCCACGGTCGTGGAAGAAACAAAGGTTTTAGGGAACGCGACATTAATCGTGGGCTTGAGATGAGGTAGTTCAGGACAAGTATGGGTGGTGTGGCCAAAAAAATCACACAAAGCACACTGGATGGTATGCTTTGGAGGCCGAGGAGGGGCAGGGTTTGTCGTGATAGCCTTGTCCTTTGATGCCCCCCTGTGAGCTTTGTCGTTCTTACTCGAAGTGGTCGCAACAGGCGGTGGGTCCTGTTGAGGTGACTGAGGCACTGTTGCAGCGGGAGAAGTTGTGGGCATCGGTTGAGCTGGGGTCAAAGCAAGGTAAGGTTTGCGTTGACTAGGCAGGGTAGCGGCTGGAGGATCAAGGTACCAGATGGGAATCCCAAGGGTCAGGTTAGGAAGAGGGAGGGTGGCCATGACAGGTACCGTGTACACTCCTGGTGGGGGAGCTAGGAACGGTATCTGACCCATGGGGTAATGGCCAGGAGGGTAGAGAGGTGGATGGGTATTAGCAATGGGAGAAGGGTCAGAAGGTAGAGGTCCAACTGGCTGAGGCGAAGGGCTAGGAGCAGGTTGCGGCGGGCAAGGTTGAGGTTGCTGACTAGCCGAAGCGGGCTGCTTACTGTTGGCCCGAGACAATTGCATCATGCAAATAGTCGCTAAGATGGGATCAGAGACAGGAGGAGGAGGAAGACTAGGGAAGGTTCCCAGTGAGGAGGAGTATTTATAGACGTCGGGGGAGACACTATTCAAAGAATTGACAGTTTTTGGATTGGCTATAGAAGAGATGGTCGACTCAGGGGAGGGATGAGATTTTGGCTCTTGATATGTCAACTAGTCAATGGTGACTATCTTTCCATTATGAGGGAAAAACATCTTGCGATGGACCGCGGATGGGATAGCATACATGGCATAGGTGTAGCTACGCCCCAAAAGAATGTTATAATCAAGAGAGGCGTCAATGAATTCAATGTCAACGCAAAAAATCTTGCCCGCAAGAGTGATAGGATAGTTGTGGAAAAGGCCAATGGGCTGGGAGGCGTGGCCATCCCACGCTCAAAGAGTGATCATGGGAGGGGCCAACTCAGGAGATCTGAGTTGTTTCCAAACCGAAGCGGTCATCACACAGGTGGATGCCCCCTCATCAATGATGCACTGGGAAATGTTAGCGTTCCGGATTTTGACTGGGATTTGGAAATCTACGGAAGTAGGCAGAGGAGGAGACTTTGACTGATGGGCATAGAAAACAATCAATTGGTCATCTGCGGGATCTACAACACCTAGGGAAGATAGTAGAGATTTTCTTTGAGAGGGGCACAATTGGAGGAGTTCCAGCATTGAAATTGTAGCAGGAGATTGGGCCAGCTCATCTACTATGCTATATGCATGGGCAGCTCGGTCAGAAGAAACATTTCGGCATAATGGTCCCTTAGGAATCTTGGTGTGAACCTTGGCTTTGGGCGGAGGGATAAGCAAGGGACTATTAGTTGTCGAAAGAGGCTCTGTAGAACTAGAATAAGGTGACTCAGATACAGATGGAGAAAGAGGCTAGGGGTACAGACTGGATGGAGTTTGAAGGTTAAGGTCGACGGTTATAGGTTGGTCAGAGTTCATCATGAGGATATGGTAATCAGAGGTACCAGATGGAGGAGGTTGAGTGGTTACCGGTTTGTGAGGTGGGTGGGTAGCCACAAATCCCTGTTGTGCATACACCTTCTCTTGAGGTGGTGATGACTGCTGTTGCGGGGGTTGAGAAGACAAGGGAGGCGGGGGTGCGAATGCTGGAGGAGCTGGAGCACTAGGTTGTGGGTATGGATGATAATGAGGTTGGGTAATAGTGTGGTAAACCAGAGTTTGGGCAGAAAGAGGAGGCATGCCGGATCCTGGATGCGTGCTACCGGGAGGGGTTGAAGTGTAGGAGGTGGTGTCCCCTCCCCCAGGAAAACCATAGCTCATGGGAGGTTGAGAGGATGGATGAGAGAGAGCTCCAACAATACCGTCGATGGCATGAGGTGCCCCCGGTGTGTTAGTGCCACCGGGTCTGGGGAGGTCAGGAAGGACAGTATAAACATAACCAGATTGAGCATAGATCAGGTCATATTTCAAGGCTATTTGGAGGGCGGCTTCTTCGGTTTGAGGGAAGTGGGATGCGATGTCTTTACCAATGGGAGGTAAGAGAGAGCAAAGGAACCAATCCATATAGACACGGTCTTCGAAGGTAGGGGCTTGACATAGGCTCTTTCTTCTCTGACATTCTTTAACATGATCGAATAGGCGGGTCATGGACGATTGACGGAAAGAAGTCAAAATTTCGATACCAGTGTCATAACGAGGGGGAAGCTGGAAATAAGATAAGAAGGTGCGGGCAAGGGTTGCAAAGGTGGTATGGGAAGAGGTGGGCTGGTCAACATACCACTTAGAAGCGTCGCCAGTAAGCGTGCATTGGAACAACCGAAGATGGATGGAATCATCGGTAATAGAATTGGATGAACACCACATGTGGAAAGATCAGATATGGTTGGAGGGATATTCACTAGCAAGGCATTCGAACTTGAGAATGTCGGAGGGGAGCTTGGTTGGCATAGCAGGCCAATTGACATCGTGGTGAATAGGATCATTAATCGGCTGATTGAAGTCGGGGAGACTGAGACCGGCCATATAAGGGAGCAACGGGGCAGTCGAGGTAGGTCCCGTAGTGGTTCCACTGGAAACGGACCCAACGGTAGAACTGGGGTTAGGGCTAGGTCCTGAACTAGACATGGTGAAGGTAAGAGAGGGAGAACCAAAAGTAGGGGGAGAACTCGAACAATCAGAGGAAGAGTCGGAGTGCTGACTCAGGGGAGGACTTACGCAATGACGACGGGAAGGAGGAAGTCGACCAACCGGAAACTGAGGGTGAAGGCCAAGAATTCTCTGAGACAAACGCTTTGGAGGTGTAATGATGATGGGAAGAAGAAAAACCGATAAGGTCAGGGAGGTGCAAAATCAAGTGAGGGAAATGTCGAAACAAGGGCAGAGAGGTGCAGTGTCAATTGATTTTAAAGTCTTTGCCAGGTGGTGTTAACCAGGCTCTTCTTCGCTTAGGGTCAGTGTGTGGTGTGCGTTAATTTTAATTGTTTAAACCCAGACGTTTTGAGAGTAAAAGAAAGAGTGTGTTGGGTAACGGAAAAGAAATGTGCAGTAAATAAGACTAAAAGAACAGAAAATTAACAACTAAAAATGCAGAAATCTAACCCAGGAAGGCGGGTCTCGCAAAACTAGTCTATAAGAGGGAAAAAAATAGGCAAAGCACGCTAAAAAGAGGCCAATAGATCGAAGGTCTGGAAGGACTGAGATCTAAAGGGTAAATCTGCTGAAAAGTGGTGTAGAGGACAGCAAATAAGCAGAGGCAAGGTTGCTGCTAAAAAGGAGGAGATCAGCTAAAAATAGAGGAGACAAGGCAGTGGCCTTAGAAATGAACCCACAAAAAACTATATGAGGTGGTTTTGAGAGGGAGAAGAGCTGATCTAAAGGGATCTGAAAAGGAGGTATCAGATCGGAGAAAAAGAGGGCTGAAACTCTGGAAATTCAAACTTCTGAAATAGAGAAAACTCTCCCACAGAAATTAGAGGGTACTTAAGCCCTAAGGGGCTAGATTCCCACTGAGTTGAGTAAAACGGAGCAATAATAGGTCTAAACGGGCAAAGACGTAGGTCAGACGACCCTGACAGAGGTTCAGACAAAACCCAGAAAAAGTTCAGAAAAATTCCAGAAAAAAGTCTAGGTCGCAGTTTTTGACCTATTTTTCGCTCAGGTCGCACTTTTTGGGCTGTTTTCCACGACCTGGGATGCACTTTTTGGGCCAAAAAGTGCGACCTGCACTTCCGGTACTCTTGGGGGCAGATTTCAGAAAAAAATGTCATCTCAGTTGCGGCTGATATCTGTCACCTACGCATTAAGGCCAGAAACACACGGAAGTTAAAAATTTGACTGTTTGAGGGTTTTAGGGGTGAAAAGCACCATAAAAATAGGAAAAATAGAAAATGGAAGAGAAACCCTAGGGTCTGAAACTGCTGGATATGCAGGAATAGATAAAAAAACGTGGTCGTAAAATAAAATCCGTGTGGAGTCGCAAATTGTTGGTATGATTCTTTCGCCGTAAAAGATCACTTTAGCTACGCATAACAAATAGCCCTAACATCGATTATGGCTGAAAAATATCTTTAAGTTTGCTGCACAAATTTAGATCTAAGTACAAAAAGGCATTAAGCAGATAAAATATAACATGGCTCCATGCATCCAATGAACAAGACAAGAAAAAAGTGTTTAAAATAATATTTTGTATTATATTAAAGAATGGGGCACCTGAGAGGAAAACAAGAAAGGTGTTTTCCGGTTCTCCTCAGTGTTTCAGATCTAACATTCCTCTCTCTTATTGGTGTAGAAAAAGAAACATGGAACTCAATGAGAGTTCATAAAGCAAAATGGAAAATGGTGACCAAGCATAGATCCAGAGTGATCTAATGCAATGAAGGTGACTAATGAATGGGGAAAACCCTTCTATTTATAACAAAATATTGGGGTGTTCTAGAACTCGGTGCATGAATAAAATATTATTAATCAAATTCTAGAATCACCCTTTAGGAATATTTTATTATATTTGTTGGAGGGAAAAGGTCTTTTGACTTGGGTCAATTCTTTTATTTATAAACAATAAATAAATAAATGATTTATTTATTATTTTAGGGAGATGATGGGAATATAATTAAATAAATAATGATTTATTTAATTATTTAAAAATGATTTAGTCAAATTTAACTAGGAATATTATTTAAATAATGATTTGAATAACTTATTCGTAGGAAACAATTAAATAAATAATGATTTATTTAATTAATTTCCTTGTTTTGGGTTAAATATGACCAGGAAATATAGACAAATGTTATTTTACATGGTGAAAGCAATTTTACTTAAGGTGAAATTGGTCTTACATGGTGTACTTGGGTTCATCTAATGATAATCAGTTAGATGACCAAAAAAATGGTGTAATAGTATTATTCTTTAATCTGGCCTATTTAAAGGCTAAGAATTAAACCCACCTAGATCCATCATAACTCTGGATATAGGAAGAGAGTGATAAAATATATTTTCACTATAAAATAGGTTTGCACCTCAAGAGAGAGATTTGATCCATCTCGATACTCGTAGATCCATCTTGTTAAGATGGATCTTTCATTGTAAAATAGGTTTGCACCTCAAGAGAGAGATTTGATCCAATCGACACTTGGTAGATCCATCTTTTTAAGATGGATTTAGGCTGGTATGTGATGTAAAAAGGGGATATTATATATGTTTCCATCAAATCTTATCTTTTTGAGAGGAAATGACCCACCTGGAGTTATAGAGAACATAGAAATATTAGCATGCCTACGAGAAATGCATATGATAGCTACATATGCATGTATTGCATGTATTGCACTAGTACACATATTGGCTAACATTGGAAAATGTTTAAGTTTAAGATAATAAAATGATTATCAAAGTAAATTCCTAAATCGCCATAATATAACGAGTATATCTATAGAAATTATACAACATATATGTATATCTTGGATTCATCCGATCTAACAATGTGCTAATGTTAAATACTGAATCGCTTCTAAAATCTTTTACAGAAGTAAAAACACAATCGCTAATCACATGAACATGAAGAAAGATCAATCACACACAACACAGATAATTTCCCAGGGAAATCTTATAGCTAAAACCCCCGCTATCTTCTATTTTATATTATATCATGGATCATGAAACAATTACATACAAAACTCTTCTCACAAGAGCCCTCATTTCATCAGCTAATTGTCTCACACTGTCATACAAAAATTGGAAAATTCCTTAGCCAATTTACTAACTCCAGACAGCCTGCCTTCACTACGCAATCCCTGAATTAATGCAATCTTTCTTGCCTTGACTGCACAAGTATCATGGGCACATCCAATGTGGTTGTTACTTGCATGTGTGCAATAGGATAATGTCACAACTGATAGTTAAATTCCCTTTCACCTAGAACTCAACTTGGTTTCCACTGGATCTGACATGAATGCAGCTAATAATAGTAATTATTAAGTTGTATGTGAGATCACTACATGTGAATTAATTAATATTTAATTCACTTGATCTCTCACTACTTGTATCTTTAGTTACAACTAGCATAACTGAGTTTAAATCACTTAACTGAGTTAAACTCCTTACAACTTTCATAAACTCATGCACCACTGCACTTCGAACTTTGTTACAACTAGAATTACTCTGTATGTCCCACCAACCAACCTCTAACTCGAAATTCACTAGGTAACTGAATTTTCCACTTCAGTTAACTATTTCAATTCCACATTGAGAATGGATTACAATTTAATGTCCATCTAAATTAAGGGATAATAAAAATAGACATGCACCTAAAAATAACACTGTGGGCCCCACCCTAGTGTAGGTGCTTCATGTCACTAGGATCATGGGTGCCAAAAATTTCTTGTTGAATCTCAACACTCCCTCTCAACAATAAAGGGATTATCCTTCAACCCAATCCTATCTCTATGGTATTCGAATTTTCTCCTGGTGGGCGCCTTCGTCAGAATATATGCATCCTGATCTTCCATGGGAATGTACTGAAGCAACATGATCTTCCTCTGCACACAATCTATGTGATGATGGTACCGTATATCTATATGCTTGGAGCTATCATGAAACATGGGATTAATGGAGAGTTTATTGCAACTCTGATTATCACATTGAATCACCGTCGGATCGATCTGAGAACCAAACAAACCAACCAAGATCTTTCTCATCCAGATAGTGTCACATCTAGCTTGAATTACTACCATGTATTCCACTTCCGCTGAACTGAGTGACATGGATCTTTGTTTCCTACTATACCAGGAAACTGTTGTCAACCCAATGCTAAAGATCCCCCATGATGTGCTCTTTCTGTCCAATGGACTGCCAGCCCAATCTGCATCCATGAAGTCATGAAACTTCGCTCCATCCCTCTATCTGTAGCATAGACCATACTTTGATGTGCCCCTCAGGTATCTCATGACATGCTTCCCCACCTTCCAAAAGAGCTTGGTAGGCTTAACCATATCTTGACTCAGCTTGTTAACCACATAGAAAATGTCTGGTCTCGTGTTAACTAGATACATTAGAGAACCCACTAAATGTAAATAGATAGTAGCATTGACTACCTCTCTAGAAGTAGCATCCTCTTTCCTCCAGTTTCCTGGAAGAGGAGTATACATGGGTTTTTATCTCTCCATGTTAAACTTACCCAGTATCTCCTTTGCATACTTGCCTTGAGACACAAAAATTTCACCATCCAATTGCCATAATTCCAATCCAAGGAAATAATGAAGGAGGCCCATATCCTTCATTTCGAACTCCCTTACAAGATCCTCCTTGCATGAGTGTATCAACTGCTTATCACCAGTAAAAATTAATTCATCAACATAAAGAACAATGATAAATAGCTTACCCTCAACCACAATCTGGTACAAGTTTGCATCTGCTTCACTTTTGGTGAAGCCTATTTCGGTGAAATAGTTTTCTATATGATTTTACCAAGCACAGGGTTCTTGCTACATCCCATACAATGTTCTTTTGAGCCTGCACACATGCGAATCGTTGTTGAATATTTTGAAACCTTCAGGCTGCTCTATGTAAACCTCTTCCTCAATGATCCCATTGAGAAACACAATTTTCACATCCATCTGATGAATGTGCCAGCCCATATGCACTAAGAGTGCAAGGATGGATCTTATGGAAGAGTACCTTGCGACAGGTGCAAAGGTATCATCATAATCTATCCCCTCGATCTGTGAGAAGCCTCGGGCCAAAAATCTAGCCTTGTATTTCTCTACACTCCCATTAGCAGCTTACTTCACCTTATAGATCCATCTCGAACCTACCATTGATTTATCAACTAGTATTGGGACAATTTCCCATGGATTATTACTCCTCCACCATTGCATCAACCCAAGTAGGCTACTGCACTGCCTCCTGAAAGGAAGATGGTTCAGTCACAATACATTTTCTCATGAGAGCCATGTATCCAATAAATCAGTCAGAAGCATTTCTTTGTCTCCGCTGTGAAGTAGGGGCTCCTACATTCTGTGCAGCATCAAGTCTCAGCTTATCAGCTTCCGTGGTGCGCCTTCTGCCATTTCTGATGGATGGCTCTACATGAATGGCTTCCTCCACTCAATGAAACTCCTATGTGGCTGATCCACATCTTGAGACTCATCTTTGGGAACCAACAATTCCTCTTATACATGCAAGTCCAACTCCCTCTCAGGGGAAAACCGCATGGCTTTCCCCTCATCAAATTTTATATCCCGTCGCACAATAGTCATTCTGCTGTTTGGAAAATACACATGATAATTATGGGGTGTTTCTATGTACCCCAAAAAAATTCCAACTTTAGCAGTCGGTTCTAGCTTCTTCTTGGCGTCTTTGGTCACATGCACATAAATAGATGAGCCAAAAATCTTAAAGTGTGAAACATCAGGTTTCTTACCAGTGAAAGCCTCTTCAGGTGTACTCATGCCAGGTACTCTATGAGGACAAAAATTTTGCACACAAACTGCAGTGTTGCATGCTTCCACCCACAAATGCATTCGTAGGCCTTGATCATGCAACATCACTTGTGCTGCACCCACGATCGTTCTTTTCTTCCTCTCCGTGAGCTCATTTTGTTGTGGGTTATGAGGCGCTATGAGTTCTCTTCGATTTCCTTCTTTTCTGTAGAAGTTCTTGAATTCGTTAGAGATGTATTCTCCACCATTATTTCTCCTAAGAGCCTTTAATTGCTTCCCCGAATCTTTATCCACCAATGCCTTAAACTCACAGAACTTAGAGAATGTTTGATCTTTCTCTACATGAAGAAGATCCAACATTTATGAGAAAATTCATCAACAAATATTACATAGTACTTATGTTTTTTTGTTGAAGCAATCGAGAATGGTCCACACATGCCTGTGTGAACTCTCTCAAGGATCCCCGAAGCTTGGTTCTCCTTCTCATGAAAGGTGGAATTTACATACTTCCCCATGGTGCAACCCTTGCACCGATCTAATTGAGCAAGTGTTCCCATTGGAAGTCGAGTAGATATTTGTTGCATTACTTTCAAGGCTCCATGATGAACATGGCCCAATCGCCTGTGCCATAATTTTCCCTCATCCTGGCTCACCACTTTGTCTGCCTTGCCCATCATGGCAACACAGCCATCTACCTCCATCTTGTAGAGATTCTTAACTCGAATCCCTACCCTCTTGGCTTGAACCGTTGTTTTATGTGGCAGGAAATATTTTCCCTCACTAAAAACAACATCATAGCCTCTATCCTCCAACATTGTGACTGTGACTAAATTTTTCTTCATACCTAGAACATGGATTACATATTTTAATTAAATCGTTTACATGAATCCATATAAAAGGTAATGGTACCAATCCCAGTAGCACTGTACCGCCCATCGTTGCCCATCTCAATATGCATCTAGAGATATTCCTCCTCCAAGTCACTGAAAATTTCCTTATCTCCCGTCATGTGAAAGGAAGCACCATTATCCAAATACCACATTGATCCCAATGCACTTGACACCATGTATGCAATTAAGGTGAATTCAAGCTCAAATTTTGAGGCAAGGGCCTCACCAGCTGCAAATATAGTAGCCTTCTTGTTCTTCTTCTTTTGTGGATAGTTAGTAGCAAAATTCCCATGTTCATGACAGTGAAAAAACTTCACTTTGGACATGTCCTGCTTCTTGCCTTTAGAATCGAATTTAGAATGGAATTTATTCCCCTTCCCTTTCTTCGCCTTGCCAGCCAAAGCACAATCCTCTTCATCATCATGCTTTGATGAAGAGCCATCTCTGGTGTTCTGTATGAACTCCTTCTACACCAAATCCGACCACAGTCATTCCCAATCTAGAAATTTTTCCCGTCCTTTGACAGAGTCTTCTTAACTATGTCAGCTCTTAGGAAGTCCTATGAGAGCCAAACTCACCAATTCATCATCAACGACTGTTACCACACTCCCTATTTCATCTCGACATTGGACAAATTTCGTGAGATACTTTGGAATGGTGTCATCATTTTCCATCTTGATCTTCCTGAGTTTATCTTTGAGTGCTAATTTCATGTGGTCATTGGTGCTTTGGAATAGATCTGTCAAAGCCTTCCACATAGCATATGGTTTGGCTTTCCCGTGGAGGCTTGAAACAATGTGGTCTCGTACTCCCTCCAATAGGATCCTCCTCGCCTTTTCCACTTTCTTTTTTGATGCAACAATATTGGCAGCATCTGTCACAGTGGGTTTAGGAAAATTATTGTCAATGAATTCCTTCAAGCCATTGTCTTCAAGTACTGCTTCGATCCTATCCTTCCAAGAAATGTAATTCGAGTTTCCCTCGATTGCATACTCTAACCTCAAGCAATTGAAATCCATTTCTACCTTGAATAAGCTGTAGCACCAAGAAATTATTTCTGCAAATTCGAATTCTATCTAGTCACAAACTCAGTTCCTGCTTCACTTCTGCAATTTCCTATGCACTGATACCATGTATAAATTATACAACATGTATGTATATCTTGGATTCACCCGATCTAAAAATGTGCTAAAGTTAAATACTGAATCGCTTCTACAATTATTTTGCGGAATTAAAAATGCAATCGCTAATCACATGAACATGAAGAAAGATGAATCACACACAACAAAGATAATTTCCCAGGGAAAGCTTACAGCTAAGAACTCCACTATCTTATATTGTATATTATATCATGGATCATGAAACAATTAAATACAAAACTCTTCTCACAAGATCCCTCAGTAAATTAGGTAATTTCCTCACACTTTCATACAAACATTGGTAAATTCCTTAGCTAATTTACTGTCTCCAGACAACCTTCCTTCACTGCGCAATCCCTAAATTGATGCAATCATGTCTACCTTGACTGCGCAAGTATCATGGGCACATCCAATGTGTGTTTACTTTCATGTGTGCAAGAGAATAATGTCACAAATGATATTCAACTTCCCTTTCACCTAGAACTCAACTGGGTCTCCACTGGATCCGACATGCATGCAGCTAATAATAGTAAATATTCAGTTGCATGTGAGATCACTACATGAGAATTAATTAATATTTAATTCACTTGATATCTCACTACTTGTATCTTCTATTACAACTAGCACAACTGAGTTTAACTCACTTAACTGAGAAACTATTTACAACTTGCACAAACTCATGCACTACTGCACTTCGAACTCTGTTATAACTAGAATTACTCTGCATGTCCCACCAACCAACCTCTAACTCGAAATTCACTAGCTAACTGAATTTTCCACTTCATTTAACTATTTAAAGTCCACATTGAGAATATATTACAGTTTAATGTCCATATAAATTAAGGGATAATAAAAATAGACATGCACCTAAAAATAACACTTTGGGCCCCACCCTATTGTAGGTGCTTCATGTCACTAGGATCATGGGTGCCAAAAATTTCTTTTTGAATCTCAAAATAAGTAGGGTATTTGATAGGTATGCCACCATTATATATATAATGCAATGGATTATAAATTAAATGTAATTAATTTATAATTTAACCTAGATAAAGTAAATAAAGTAATTTATTAACTTTTAATTAAATTAATTTAATTAACACATAATAAAGTAATTTAAATAAATAAAATAAATGATAAATTATAAATTAGATAAATAAATGACTATATCCAAACGGATAATTAAAAGACTATACCTAACACACCATTTAAAAAAATTCCACCGTCTCTGAACAAAAAAAGAGACTGACATCAGAGGGTGGAAGGTGGTAATTAATTGGGAGGCAATGGATATTGAAACAATATAAAAGAGATTGAAGAGGGGCATGAAGGGGATGCAGAATTTCTAGTTTCACAGATGCAGGAGGAATGGTGGAGAGAGCCACAAATAAAGGAAAAATAGAGGAGTGAACATTGAGTCTTGATTGTTCTTGGGGTTTTGGGCATGGGGGCCAGAGTGCTTCAATTGTGAAGTACTCTAGAACTCGGTACCGAGCTTGTGCCTAATTTATCAAGGACGATTTGGTCATTTCGGTAATGGGGAAAAATTGGCGCTATGAAAGCTTGGAATCGACTTCAAATGCGGAATTTAGGTAAGTATTTGTGTATTATGGTAAATTCTTCTTTAAATATTATTGTATGGATTATGAGCATCAAATTTGTTAAAATTAGTTAATTTTCCAAAAATTAACTAATTTTAACATTTGTTGATGTGATGTTTGGAGAAAGCAAGGCCCCCAGGGCCAAGGACTCGATCCAAGAGAGTCAAAATATACTCTGTGCTCTTAAGGACAATATTTCTATAGCCTAAAACCGGTAGAAGTTGTATGTGGGTCAAGGCCGTATGGAGAGGCATTTTGAGGTAGATGATTTGGTCTACCTCTGTCTTCATGCGTACAAGCAGTCTACGCTGAAGCAGAAAGGGGCTAAGAAGCTCAAGCCCCATTTTAATGGGCCATACAGGGTGATATGACGTGTTGGGGAGGTAGCATATGAGTTGGAGCTCCCAACTGGGAGTAGGATCCACAACATTTTTGATGTCTCATGCTTGAAAAAGGCTCTTGGGCAGCAGATAGTTGCCACTAGGGAACTCCCAACTATTGATGATGAGGGGCACTTGGTCTTATAGCCGGAGGTCATTTTGGATATTCGGGAGAGGGAACTGAGGAGGAGGGTAGTTAAGGAATATCCGATCATATGGAGGAACCTTCTAGATGAGGACACCGCTTGGGAGGGGAAGAAAATTCTCCAACATATGTTCTTGCATTTGCTCGAGAATAAGCAACATTTTGGCAGGAAGGACTGTAGTATTCCTAATTAGCTTTTAGCTAATTATAATATTAATTTTTTCTTTCCTTAATTAAATAGATGAATAAGAGGTTAGAGGGAGCCATAAATTTCTTTAGTAGAATAAAACCACTTCACTAGTGTGAATGTGGAACATCGTAGTAGTGTTGGGGACCAAGAGGTTAAGTGAACAACGCAGTCAAGGCGGAGGATAAGGACCAAGAGAGTAGTGCAGTTATGATGTGGGCCTAGGGGTGTGAGGGTTCCACAAGTATAAGAAAGGGGTGCGGGCATCCATAGAGAGCATTCTGAGTTATTTTATTTCTTGTCATTTACGACTTGAGAATGATTAAGTTGTTTATCCGGTTCTGCAGTGTTGTTTAGCACACGCGTGTTTCCGAGCAGAAATCCCAACCTTGTCCTCCGGGGACTCCGAGTGATCACTCAGGAGAGGATTCATTATATCCTTGAGAGCATATTTCAGTATTCCAGTATCTGGGCATCTGTAGCCCTCTTAAGCATCACATTCATTGAGTGACTCATGTAGTGCAGCAGTAGAGAGATCCAGAGGAGGGTGAAATTCCATATCATAGTCACTTGGAATCATGTGAGGGGATAAACCCTTCAACAGTTGGGATACTAGGGAGTTTTTGCAGCATTTTGCTTGTCTTGTCAACCCATATCACTGCATACCCAACAATAGTGTGTTTTCATGCCCTAGGAGGGTGATTTTCCAGGGTCTGCCAATCCGGAAATCCTTTCTGGGTTTTTCTAGGTTTTGTGAGTAGAGGCTGGTGTCCAAATCCCAACATTTTTTTAGCACCAAAACAGCCTCATATATGCAACCCTTTTTAGCTAGTAACAACATTTCCAGTAGGGGCAGTGTAGTGAGGGATTCCAGCAGATAAGCAGTTACACAGTGTTTCAATGGGGGAGATTGAGGGCCATTCTAGCCATCTCTGTCGGCTTGAGTTCTATCATTTTTTAGCACTATTGTACTTTTTATTCCACCTCCTTTTTAATAAAAAGGCTCAACTATTTATGGATCTATTTATGGTGTTTTGATATTCCGACATATTTGTTTTTATTTGTTTTGTATTACTGTCATTTTCCTATTTGGAATATTACAGTATGTGGGAAGGTTCAGGGCATGTAGTCATGTGTTTAAATTTGGATGTTGCTATCATTGTTTCGGTCAAGTTCGAGATAATGCTCTCCCGAATGGGAATTTTTTTTTGTGACTGTGGGTGTCGTGGTACGTGAAGGTTTTTATCTGACTGTTGGGGTTGGGGAGGGTCCATCTCTAAACAGACTATTCGCTTTCGAAGTTATTATAAATGGTGGGCTTATTGTCATGATTTCTAGGGAAAGTGCATGTTAAGGGCGTCAATGTCTATGTGTATGTCTTGGGTGAATCCTCAATCTGTTGAGGACCATCTCAAAGATGTAAAGGTTCAAATTCAAAGTTGTGGTAGTAGTGTAGGCCTCTACGACCTTATGGTTCACAGGGTGACTCTAAGATTTTGGAAACAATGGAGCGGCTCTACTATTATACATCAAACTATATTTTTGTGGTGTGAATAAACTTCTGGTTGTTCTGTTGTACCCACTACAGGATGTTATGTTTGGTGGCATAAGAAGATCCCTGATTTTACAGCAGGCAGGGGTGGCAACAAAGTTTCGGGGGACAGTGGGACTATTTCTTGGCTCGGGCTGGTGGATAGGGTTCAGGATCGGCTCAACTCTATGACAAAGGACAGAGTTTGGGTCGACATGGTTAGGGGAACTAAAACAATGGGGGCAGGCGATGGGGTTGTCGGCCAGGGAAGAAAAAATAGATATATGAAAAAAAAGGCTAACACCAAGGCCTCTGGAAGAAATCCAAAAAAGATTGGTCGACATACTGATGCACAACGAATTCAAGAAGCAATGCAGGAATATGATTCGGGCACACCTGTGGAGATGAAGCATCTGATTAAAACTTGGGAGATAGAACTAAACCGTCATGCAATTGAGGAGGTCAAGGTGGAGGACTAGTAGGATCTTGTCCCATATTTGGGCAACACTCAGGGACACTTGACTCAGTACAAGCACACGGTGCACTTCTACTAGATGATGAAGCGCTTGGTGGCTCGAGCTATAATGTCTCCTCTGCAGGCCAATGAACTAGACCCGAGATTGTAGGAAATTCAAAGAGAGTTGCAGTTGGTCCAGGTTCATATTCAACATCAAAACAAATGCCTTGGTCTCATTGAGGGGCATGTCCAGTACCTCCCCCAGTGTGAGCTACCAAGATCGAGTGCTCATGACCTTGCTGGAGTGGAGTCTTCTGATTAGTTGGTGTGTTTATGCTTACTGGTTTTAGAATTTTGTTAATTTTTGTTAAGTTTTATATGTTGAGTACTATAGAATATGGTAGATATATAGGAAGAAAATGTTGGGTAGATTCGTAGGCTTGCAAAGCCATAAAATACATACATAAAATATTTATATTTTGGTTGATCTATAATGCATATCAGTGACCAACATGCCTAGTTTCCCACATGACAGGTTGTGGTCATCGAACGTCCTCTATATTACTGTAATTTTCTTTTAGATTTGAATCAATGAAGAAGGTCCTACTCAAAAAAAGTTTTTTGATCTCATCATACTAAAAATCATGCATTTATAAATTTTAAAATATCTATTATAAATATATTATAAATTCAATTAAAATTATCTTAATTAGTTTGTCATCAAATTATAAAACAATTTTTAATTTTTAAATAATGTCAATGTAGTTTTTTGTTCTTAAATAGTTTAACTTTGAATTTATCTTTCACAAATTTAACTTCGTCACATCAAATAGATGATGAACATGAGCATGTAAACTTCAAACCATCAAGAATAAATATCATGGGAATATGATGAGTCTGTGAACTTTAATCCATCAACTATAAATACCATTGGCTTCTAAAAAATTGTAAATACTATGGACTAATACCGTGGGACTATAAAATTTAAACCATTAATTGTAAATCCATCAATGACTAAATCAAGATTATTTTATTTACTTTATCATCTAGCCAAGAAAATGACACGATTAGTTCCAACTAACAAGAATTATTGCACCCTCTCCACCCAAGTATGTTACAAATGTTGTAATGCTTAAAACTAAATAAAAAATTAAATTAAAAAAAAAATCAAATAAAATAAAAAAGAATTTTCGAGCTCATGATTTTTTCCATGGTATTCTCAATCCATGGCTTTTTCCCATGGTATTATTCTCTAATGTGGCCTATTTAAAGGCTAAGAATTAAACCGGCCTAGATCCATAATAAGTCTGGATCTAAGAAGAGAGCGATCAAATATATTTTCACTATAAAATAAGTTTGCACCTCAATAGAGAGATTTGATCCATCTAGACACTAGTATAACCATTTTATTAAGATGGATCTTTCACTATAAAATAGTTTTTCATCTTATATGAAGTAAAAAAGAGATTAGAGACAAATAGTGAAGTAATTAATGTGACTCTCAAAAAAGTGTTTCATGTTACAATTTAGAGCTTGATATCAAATCTTGTCTTTTTGAGAGGCAAGTACTGAAATAATTAATGTGACACTCAGAAATGTGTTTCATGTTACAATTTAGATCTTGATGTTCACCATAGGGGATATATTTCTATATTCTTGTTTCATTTTTGTACCTATGTGTTTTAAATATAGTTTCTATCTTACAAGATTAAAGGCTTGCTTCAAGTTGAGATGAATGAATCTGGTCACATGTTTAGATGTAATACATGAATTTGAATGAGTTCTGTTTATTAACAAGTTAGAACATATTAAATTAATTGAAAGTGTATATGTATGTTACTGTAGTTTGGTTTCACATTGGTTAAAGCAAAAAAATATACAATATGTTGCAAATAACCTTATGCAATTCAATGTAAGAGCTTCACATTGCCACTGCAATAACACTTGTTTTAAAAACAATGTAACAAAGCCATGTGGATTAAGTTTAGTATTCATTGTGCAAAAGTCCAGTATGGTAGAGATGTAATGTTAGTCATGTTTAACATTTTGATGGGTGAAGAAACCAAGTATTTTCATCTTTTCACTTGATTTACCCTTAATTTTGTGAAGTTCATTAGTTTGTACATTTTTTATGAAAATTTGTTTAGATTTACCATTTAAATTTCTTAGTTCTAAAGGTTTTATTTAGTAAGACTCAAAAAGCATAAAATACATAGGCATAAAAGACATTTCATTTCAGACTATTGAAGGTCTCTGGCTGTCATCCTTTGGAATTCTGAAGACCCCATTGTTTACATGCAATAGAAGGTCAATAATTTGATGGGAGGATCATGCAGAACACTTTTAAGATTTTCTCGTTCTTTCACATTATTATTTACATTTGGTTGATATTTCACTATGTTTCTGGTCTAAGTGGTTGATTCCTTAAGATTGACATTTTACTATGTTTATGATCAACCATTTAATTCATTAAGATTCATATTGACTTCTTTCTTTTTTCTTTTTTAATTTCTTTTTGGGCTTTTTTTTAGTTTATAAGCTCAATATTCATTGAGATTGAGAAAATTAAAAGTACAATCATTTCAACATTTAATTTAGTTGGTGAAATGAGAGGGTTAAGGAGGTAGTTTTAGCATTGAAAGAGGATATTAATTTTGTTGTAACTATTATTAATTAAAAAGTACAATTTAATTTTATAGAAAGTTTTCAAATTATTTTAAATTGTTAAAAGTTCATATTCTTTGAAAACAAGTAAATAAATTAAATCTTTAAGAGTGAAAATGTATTTTTATAAATTACTAATAAATTATTTTAACTAATATGGTTTCTTGGAATAATAATGATGAATTAATTTACATTACTAAATTACTTTTAAAATTTAAATAAAAGTAGTTATTTATGTTTTAGATATTCATTTTAATTGTTGAAATGAAAAGGATGAGGAGGTCATTTTAATGATAAAATGAGATATTGGTTTTGTTAGAATTATTATGAATAAGATTTTATATTTTACTTTTATAGAAATATTTCAAATTATTGTTAATTTGGTAAGTTTATATTTTTTTGGAAATAAGTAAATAAATTAAACCATTAAAACTGAGATTCTATTTTTGTAAACTATTTTGATTGATGTGGTTTTCTTAAACAATAGTGATGAATTAGTTTACATTAGAAAGATCAATAAGAAATAACAATTACTTTTAACCATTAATAAATGAGTTATTAAGTTTTACCACATTTTTGAAAAAATTATAATTATAATTATAATAAATTACTTTTAAAATATCAATACAAATAGTTATTTGTATTTTATTAATAAAATTAATATTTACCAACTTAAATCCATCTCAACTTAATTTTATTTAATATTTTATAATTTTACAAACATTAAAAAAGTACACTCTTGACATCCTCACCTACCTGGTAATCAAGAACCAGCTTCCTGTCATCAACATCCCTCTTTTACTCATCAACAACGTGATGCTTCCTATTCTATTACGTCCCATAACTTGAATTCCCTCCCAACCCTTACAATTCCTCGCGCACACCTCTCCTCGCCCTTACAATTTAATTGTAAAATATTTTATTAAGAATATTTAAAATTATTTTAATATTTTCCTGCTTTGCAACCGGCATGGGCTCTAATCAGGAGGAAGGAAGAAAATATTAAATTAAATTAGAATGTTTTTAATAAATATTTTATTATGGATAGTAAAGCCTAGGAGAGGTTTGCTCTAGGAATTGTAAGGCTTGGAGGTAATTTAAGCGATCAGGATTGCAGGATTGAACAGGAAGCGCCAAGAACAGGGAAACTTCAGAATTTTTTTATCGCAAATCGGGTCCTTGGTATTCAAATTTATCTCTATTGTATTCAAATTTTCTCCTAGTGGGCACCTTCGTCAGAATATCTGCATCCTCATCTTCCATGGGAATGTACTGAAGCAACACGATCTTCCTTTGCACAAAATCTCTGTGATGATGGTACCGTATATCTATATGCTTCAAGCTATCATGAAACATGGTATTAATCGAGATTTTATTGCAACTCTTATTATCACATTGAATCATTGTCGGATCCATCTGAGAACCAAACAAACCAACCAAGATCTTTCTCATCCAGATAGCCTCACATCCAGCTTGACTTACTGCCATGTATTCCACTTCCACTGAACTGAGCGACATGAATCTTTGTTTCCTACTGTACCAGGAAACTGTTATCAACCCAATGCTAAAGATCCCCCCTAATGTGCTCTTTCTGTCCGATGGTCTGCCAGCCCAATCTACATCCATGGAGCCATGAAGCCTTTCTCCATCTGTCTATCTGTACCATAGAACATACTTTGATGTGCCTCTCAGGTATCTCATGAAATGCTTCCTTGTCTTCGGAAAGATCTTGGTAGGCTTAACCATAGCTTGACTCAACTTGTTAACTGCATAGAAAATGTCTGCTCTCATGTTAACTAGATACATTAGAGAACCCACTAACTGTAAATAGATAGTAGCATCCACCACCTCTCCAGAAGTAGAATCCTCTTTCCTCCAGTTTCCTAGAAGAGGAGTGTCCATGGGTTTGCATCTCTCCATGCTAAACTTACCTAGTATCTCCTGTGCATACTTGCCTTGAGACATAAAAATTTCACCATCTCGTTTCCATAATTCCAATCCAAGGAAATAATGAAGGAGGCCCATATCCTTCATTTTGAACTCCCTTACAAGATCCTCCTTGCATGAGTGTATCAACTACTCATCACCAGTAAAATTTAAATCATCAACATAAAGAACAATGATCAATAGCTTACCCTCAACCACAATTTGGTACAAGTTTGCATCTGCTTCACTTTTGGTGAAGCCCACTCTGGCGAAATAGCTGTCTATCCGAGTTTACCAAGCACATGGTGCTTGCTTCATCCCATACAGTGTTCTTTTGAGCCTGCACACATGCGAATCATTGTTGAAGATTTCGAAACCTTCAGCTTGCTCTATGTAAACCTCTTCCCCAATGATCCCATTGAGAAACACAATTTTCACATCCATCTGATGAAAGTTCCAACCCATCTGCACTGAGAGTGCAAGAATGGATATTATGGAAGAGTACCTTGCTACAGGTGCAAATGTATCATCATAATCTATCCCCTCGATCTGTGAGAAGCCCCGGGCCAAAAATCTGGACTTGTATTTCTCCACACTCCCATTAGAAGCTTACTTCACCTTATAGATCCATCTCGAACCTACCACTGATTTATCAATTGGTCTTGGGATAATTTCCCATGGATTCTTACTCCTCCACTATTGCATCAACCCAATTAGGCTGTTGCACTGCCTCCTGAAAGGAAGATGGTTCAGTCACAATACATTTTCTCATGAGAGCCATGTATCTAGTAAATCGTTCAGAAGAATTTCTTTGTCTTCGCTGTGAAGTAGGGGCTCCTACATTTTGTGCAGCATCAAGTCTCAGCCTATCAACTTCCATGGTGCGCCTTCTGTCATTTCTGATGGATGGCTCTACATGAGTGGCTTCCTCCACTCCATGAAACTTCTATGTGGTTGATCCACATCTTGAGATTCATCTTTGGGAACCAAAATTTCATCCTCTACATGCAAGTCAAACTCCCTCTCAAGGGAAAACCACAAGGATTTCCCCTCATCAAATTTTATATCCCATCGCACAACAATCATTTTTTTGTTTGGAAAATACACAGGATAATTATGGGGTGTTTCTGTGTACCCCACAAAAATTCCAACTTCAACAGTCATTTCCAGCTTCTTCCTGACGTCCTTGGTCACATGCACATAAATAGATGATCCAAAAATCTTAAAGTGTGAAACATTAGGTTTCTTACTAGTGAAAGCCTCTTCATGTGTACTCATGCCAAGTAGTCTACGAGGACAACAATTTTGCACATAAACTTTAGTGTTGCATGCTTTCACCCATAAATGCACTGGTAGGCCCTGATCATGCAACATCACTTGTGCTTCACCCATGATCATTCTGTTCTTCCTCTCTATGAGCCCATTTTTTTGTGGGTTATGAGGTGCTATGAGTTCTCTTTGAATTAATTCTTTTTAGCAGAAGTTCTTGAATTCGTTAGAGATGTATTCTCCACCATTATTGCTCCTAAGAGCCTTCACTTGCTTCCCTGAATATTTCTCCACCAATTCCTTAAACTCACAAAACTTAGAGAATGTTTGATATTTCTTCTGCATGAAGAAGATCCAGCATTTAGAAGAAAATTCATCAACACATATTACATGGTACTTATGTTTTGTTGTTTAAGCAACCGAGAATGGTCCGCACACGTCTGTGTGAACTCTATCAAGGATCCCCGAAGCTCGGTTCTCCTTCTCATGAAAGGTGAACTTTACATACTTCCCCATGGTGCAACCCTTGCACTAATCTAATTGAGCAAGTGTTCCCATTGGAAGTCCAGTAGATATTTGTTGCATGACTTTCAAGGCTCCATGATGAATATGGTCCAATCACCTGTGCCATAATTCACCCTCATCCTGGCTCACCACTTTTTCTGCCTTGCCCATCATGGCAGCGTAGCCATATACCTCCAGCTTGTAGATATTCTTAACTCGAATCCCTATCCTCTTGGCTTGACTCATTGTTTTGTGTCACAGGAAATATTTTCCATCACTAAAAACAACATCATATCCTCTGTCCTCCAACATTGCGACTGTGACTAAATTTTTCTTCAGAACTAGAACATGCATTACATATTTTAATTAAATTTTTTACCTGAATCCCTCTGAAAGGTAATGGTATCAATCCCAATAGCACTGTACCGTCCGTCGTCACCCATATCAATATGCATCTAAAGATATTTCTCCTCCAAGTCACTGAAAAGTTCCTTATCTCCCGTCATGTGAAAGGAAGCACCACTATCCAAATACCACATTGATCCCAATGAACTTGACACCATATATGCAATTAAGGTGAAGTCCATCTCAAATTTTGAGGCAAGGGCCTCACCAGCTGCAGATCCAATAGCCTTCTTGTTCTTCTTCTTTTGTGGACAGTTAGTAGCAAAATTCCCTTGTTCGTGACAGTGAAAACACTTCACTTTGGACATGTCCTGCTTCTTTCCTTTATGTAGAAATTAGTATACACTAAGCATGCATACATCTGGATTCCCATAATCTCACAATATTTAACTTCTTGCAAAATATAGAATCATTCCACTGCTAATCTTTTGCAGAAAATTAATTGCAAACACATGTGAAGCATAAATAAAAACAATCGCACATAACACAGTTGTTTAACGGGAAAGCCTCAAGCTGAAAACCCCAACTATCATATATTATGTATCATGGATATCATGTAACAATCTCATACAATGCTTAGTACATCAAGCTCTCAGTACAATCAATTGTCACACACTAATCAGAAGAAATCTGCAAATCCATGCACCAATCTCTGCCCTCCTGCTAGCCTGCCTCCACTGTGCAATCCATGTTGAAGAATAGCTTTGAATTAATTCGAATTACACTTTCCTAGACTGCACAATCCTCATTGGCAACTCCAATGTGTGTGTGGTGCAATCAATGCATCACTATAGTCACAACAGATAGTCCATCTTTCCCTTCCACCTATCTCTCCACTAAGTCTCCACTGGAACTGACATGCACTATAGTTAACTGCTATATTGTTCAGTTGATTAATGAGTTATTATTTGTGAATTAATTAACTAATTAATTCACTCCACTCTCACTAGTGTATCATTCAGTTAGACTAGATATAACTAGCTCAACTGAGTCTAACTGAGTTAAACTGAATACAACTCTATGAACTACTCTTCCAACTCTGTCATAACTTTTCCACTTCAGTACTAACTAAGTCCTCCATGCATGAACCACAAGTAAACCCTAGGAATTGCGTAATTCCTTTAGCCCATTGATTTTCCAAATATGTGCACTGAAATTAAGTGCTCCAAGAGAATAAGTTGATGTTTATTGTCTGATTATTATTAAGAGCTAATAATAATCGACACTTATATTTTTAGATCGTCGATCTATAAATAGACTTCGTCCAATATTCTAAAAATAGACTTTCATCTATTTTCCCAACTTGACCAACCATCCACAAATAGCATCCTGCAACTTTTGAAATATGATCACCATGTCTAAAAATAGACTTGCACCAAAAATAGCCTGCAGGCCCACTTAGTGAAGGCGACTCTTTTCACTAAGATCATCATCTTGCTGAATCTCAACATTCCCTCTCAATAAGATAGGGATTATCTTTCACCCCGATCTTGCCTCTATGGTATTCGAATTTTCTCCTGGTGAACACCTTCGTCAGAATATTTGCATCTTGATCCTCCGTATGAATGTACTGAAGCAACATGATCTTCCGCTGCACACAATCTCTGATATCATGATACCGGATATCAATATGTTTATATCTATCATGAAAAATAATATTAACCGAGAGTTTAATGCAACTATGATTATCACAATGTATCACTGTGGGATCTAAATGTGAACCGAACAAACATACCAGGATCTTCCTCATCCAGATAGCCTCACATGCAGCTTGACTTACTGTTATGTATTTTTCTGATGATGAACTGAGTGCCACAGATCTTTATTTCCTGCTGTACCAAGAAATTGCCATAGATCCGATACTGAAAATCCCTCTTGATGTGCTCTTTCTGTCTGTTGGGCTGCCTACCCAATCTGCATCTGTGAAGCCATGCAAATTCACCTCATCCATCTGTCTGTACCATAAACCATACTCATATGTGCCCCTGATATATCTCAGGACATGCTTGTCAGCCTTCCAAAAGAGCTTGGTAGGATTAACCATCGCTTGTGAAAGTTGGTTCACCACATAGCATATGTCTGGTCTTGTATTAACTAAATACATGAGCGAACCCACCAACCATCGATAAACAGTGGCATCCACTACCTCTGCCAATGTAGCATCCTCTTTCCTCCAATTTCCTGGAAGATGAGTGTCGATAGGCTTGCACGACAAGAAACTTTCCAAAGATCTCCTGGGCATACTTGCCTTGAGACACAAACAGTTCACCTTCCCGCTGCCATATTTCCAATCCAAGGAAATAATGAAGGAGGCCCAAATCCTTCATCTCAAACTCCTTTGCAAGGTCTTTCTTGCATGAGTGTATCAACTGCTCATCACCTGTTACTATTAAATCATAAACATAAAGAAAAATGATTAAAAGCTTACCCTCCACCACAATTTCGTACAGGTTTGCATCTGCCTCACTCTTGGTGAAGCCAAGTCCAGTGAAATAGCTGTCGATCTGAGTGTACCAAGCACAAGGTGCTTGTTTCAGCTCATACAACGCTCTTTTTAGCCTACACACATGTGACTTGCTGCTAAAGATATCAAATCGTTCAAGCTGCACAATGTACACCTCTTCCTCAATGATCCCATTAAGGAAGACAGTCTTCACATCTATTTGATGAATGTGCCAACCCATCTGCGCTGAGAGAGCAAGGATGGTTCGAATGGAAGAATACCATGCGACAGGTGCAAAGGTTTCTTCATAGTCAATCCCCTCGATATGTTAGAAGCCCCGAGCAACAAATATTGCCTTATACTTCTCAACGCTCCCATCAACAAATTTCTTTTCCTTGTAGATACATCTTGATCGTACAACTAATTTTCCCACCGGCCTTGGAACAATCTCCCAAGCACTATTTCTATAAATGGAGTCATACTCCTCCACCATGGCATCTACCCATGTGGGCTCCTACATTTCTTCTTCAAAAGAAGATGGCTCTGTCACGATACACTTGCTCATAAGAGCCATGTATCTAATAAATCGGTTAGGTGATTATCTCTGTCTACGTTGTGATGTAGGGACTCCTACATTCTATGTCGAATCAAGCTTCAATCTCTCAGCTTCTGTGGTATGCTTTCTTCCTTGTCTAATGTTTGGTTCTACATGAGCGGACTCCTCCACTCCATGAATATCATCCTGTGGTTGATTCACATCTAGAGGCTCATCTTTGGGAACAAGAAGTTCCTCCTCTGCATGCAAGTGTAGCTCCCTCTCAAGTGACAAATTCATGGCTTTCACCTCATTGAATTTTATATCTTTTCGCACCACAGTCATCTGACTGTTTGGAAAATACACATGATAATTAAGGTGTGTTTCTGTGTACCCCACAAATATCCCAACTTCTGTAGTCAGCTCCAGCTTCTTCCTGGCATCCTTTTTCACATGAATGTAAACAGATGAGCCAAAAATATTCAAATGAGAAATATCAGGCTTCTTACCAGTAAAAGCTTCTTCGGGTGTACTCATGCCAAGTACTATATAGGGACAATGGTTTTGCACATAAACCACAGTGTTGCATGCTTCCGCCCACAAGTGCATTATTAGGCCCTGGTCATGCAACATCACTTGTGCAACACCCATGATCGTTCTGTTCTTCCTCTCCATGACCCCATTCTGCTATGGGCTATGAGGCACTATGAGTTCTCTTTGAATTCCTTCTTTGCTACAGAAGTCTTTGAATTCGCTCGAGATGTATTCACCACCATTATCGCTCTGTAGAGCTTTCACTTGCTTCCTCGACTCCTTCTCCACCAATGCTTTGGTCTCACAGAACTTTGAGAATGTTTCACTTTTCTTCTACATGAAGAAGATCCAGCATATACAATAATATTCATCAAAAAATATAACATAATACCTGTGTTTTTCTGTTGAAGCAACCGAGAAAGGTCCACACATGTCTGTGTGAATTCTCTCCAGGATCACCAAAGCATGTTTGTCCTTCTCATGAAAGGTGATCTTCACAAAATTACCCATAATACATCCCTTGCATTGATCTAACTGTGCAAGAGTACCCTTGGCAAGTCTAGTAGAAATCTGTTGCACAATCTTCAAAGCACCATGGTGAAGATGGCCCAATCTCCTATGCCATAATTTACCCTCATCCTGGCTCACCACTTCTTTTGCTTTGCCCACCATTGCAGCGCAAAAATATATCTCCATCTTGTAGAGATTCTAAACTCGAATCCCTATCTTCTTGGTTTCACTCATTGTTTTATGTCGAAGGAAGGCTTTTCCTTCACTGAAAACAACATCATAACCTTTGTCTTCCAACATTGTGACCGATACCAAGTTCATCTTAAGACCTGGAACATGCATAACGTCTTTCAACAAGAATGGATTAGCATACTCCCTCTGAAAGGTAATGGTCCCAATGTCGGTCGCACTGTATTGACCATCGTCGCCCATCTCTATATGCATCTGGAGGTCCTTCTCCTCCAAGTCACTAAACAACTCATTGTCTCCCATCATATGGAAAGACGCACCACTATCAAGATACCACACTAATCCCATATGGCTTCAAACCAAGCATGCGATTAAAGACAAATCAAGTTCAAATTGTGAGGCTAAGGCCTCTCCAGCTACAGCTTTAGCATCCTTCTTGTTCTTCTTCTTCTATGGGCAATTAGTGGCAAAATGCCCATGTTCATGACAGTGAAAAAACTTCACCTTGGACAAATCCTGCTTCTTTCCTTTAGCTTCATATTTTGGAGGAAATTTCTTCCCCTTCCTTTTCCTTGCTTTGGCAGCTAAAGCACAATTCTCTTCATCTTCATTCTTTGATGAAGAGCCATCCCAGGTACCTCGCCTTATCTCCTCCTGCACAAGATCCGACCAAAGTCACTCCCATCCCGATAGTTTCTCCCGTCCATTGACAAAGTCTTCGTAGCTATGGTAACTCTTCGAAAGCCCAAGGAGAGCCAAGCTCACCAAGTCTTCATCATCAACAGAAACCCCCACACTTCCTAGTTCATCCTTGCAGTGGAAAAACTTTGTGAGGTATTTTGGAATACTGTCGTCCTTCTCCATTTTTATTTTTTTGAGCTTGTCTTTAAGTGCCAACTTCCTCCAGTCACTTCTGCTTTGGAACAAATCTGTCAAAGCCTTCCACATCAAGAATTCAGTGGATTTCCTGTGAAGGCTAGACACAATATGGTCCTTCACACCTTCCAACATAATTCTTCTTGTCTTTGCTATCTTCTTTTTCCATGCGTCAAGTAATGCAGCATCACTAGAACCCGGCTTAGGAACATCGCTATCGATAAACTCCTTCAGTCCATTATCGTCTAGCAACGCCTCCATCCTATCCTTCCACACTATGTAATTCGAGCTCCCATCAAGGGCATACTCCAATCACAACCCATTGAAAGACATTTCAATGTAAACTCAACTTCTGCACCAAGAATCTTTTGTAGCAACTTTGAATTATCCACCAGCACAAACTCAACAATTATTCACAATTGCAATCTTCAAGAATTAACACTGCTCTGATACCATGTAGAAATTAGTATACACTAAGCATCCATACATCCTGATTCCCCTGATCTCACAATATTTAACTTCTTTAAAATTACAGAATCATTCCACTGTTAATATTTTGTGGAAAATTAATTGCAAACACATGTGAAGCATAAATAAAAAAAATCACACATAATACAATTGTTTAATGGGAAAGCCTAAAGATGAAAACCCCAACTATCATATATTATGTATCATGGAGATCATGTAACAACCTCATACAAAACTTATTACATCAAGCACTCTGTATAATCAATCGTCACACACTAATCAGAAGAAATTTGCAAATCCATGCATTGATCTCTACCCTCCTGCTAGCTTGCCTCCACTGTGCAATCCCTGCTGAATAATAGCTCTGAATGAATTCAAATTACCCTTTCCTTGATTTTGCAATCCTCATTGGAAACTCCAATGTGTGTGTGGTGCAATCAATGCATCACTATAGTTAAAACAGATAGTGCATATTTCCCTTTCACCTATCTCTCCAGTGGGTCTCCGCTAGAACTGACATGCACTATAGTTAATTGCTATATTTTTCAGTTGATTAATGAGTTATTATTTGTGAATTAATTAACTAATTAATTCGCTCCACTCTCACTAGTGTATCATTCAATTAGACTAGATACAACTGGCTCAACTGAGTCTAACTGAGTTAAAATGAATACAACTCTATGAACTACTCTTCCAACTCTGTCATAACTTTTCCACTTCAGTTCTAACTGAGTCCTTCATGCATGAACCACCAATAAACCCTAGGAATTGCGTAATTCCTTCAACCAATTGATTTTCCAAATCTGTGCACTGAAATTAAGTGCTCCAAGAGAATAAGTTGTTGTTTATTGTCTGATTATTATTAAGAGCTAATAATAATCGACACTTCTATTTTTAGATCGACGATCTATAAATAGACTTCGCCCAATATTCTAAAAAAATAGAATTTCATATATTTTTCCAACTTGACCAACCATCCACAAATTGCATCCCACAACTTCGAAATATGATCCATGTGTCTAAAATGATGATAGTCTAAAAATAGACATACACCTAAAAATAGCCTGCGGGCCCCACTTAGTGAAGGTGCTTAATTTTCACTAAGCTCATTCTGTTGAATCTCAACACTTATGGCTCTGTCATGATACACTTTCTCATAAGAGCCATGTATCCAGTATAACGATCAGGTGACTGTCTCTGTCTGCGCTGTGATGTAGGGACTCCTACATTCTGTGCCGCATCCACCTTCAGTCTCTCAGCTTTTGTGGTACGCTTTCTACCTTGTCTGATGTTTGGTTCTACATGAGTGGAATCCTCCACTCCATGAATCTCATCCTGTGGTTGATCCACATCTAGAGGCTCATCTTTGGGACAAGAATTTCCTCCTCTACATGCAAGTGTAGCTCCCTCTCAAGCGACAAATTCATGGCTTTCACCTCATTGAATTTTATATCCCGTCGCACAACAGTCATCTAAATGTTTGGCAAATACACACAATAATTATGGGGTGTTTCTATGTACCCCACAAATATCCTAACTTCTGCAGTCAACTCCATATTATTCTTGGCGTCCTTTGTCACATGAATGTAAACAGATGAGCCAAAAATCTTCAAATGAGAAATATTATCAATGTTCTTACAAGTAAAAGCTTCTTCGTGTACTCATGCAAAGTACTATACTAGGACAACGATTTTGCACATAAACCGCAAGCAGCAGACAGTTTTTCCACCACAAGTGACTAGCCTGTCGATGAAGCATCATTTCATGCAACACCCATGATCATTTTGTTCTTCCTCTCCATGACCCCATTTTTTTGTGGGTTATAAGGCACTATGAGTTCTCTTGAATTCCTTCTTTCCTATTGTGGTCTTTGAATTCGCCCAGATGTATTCACCACCATTATCGCTCCATAGAACTTTGAGAACATTTCGCTCTTCTTCTACATGAAGAAGATCCGTAATATACGAGAATAGTCATCAACAAATATAACATAATACCTGTGTTTTTCTATTGAAGAAACCAAGAAAGGTCCACACACATCTGTGTGAATTCTCTCCAGGATCATCGAAGCACGTTTCTCCTTCTCATGAAAGGCGGTCTTCACAAACTTACCCATAGTACATCCCTTGCTCTGATCTGACTGTGCAAGAGTACCCTTGGGAAGTCTAGTAGAAATATCTTGCAAAATCTTCAAAGCGGCATGGTGAAGATGGCCCAATCGCCTATGCCATAATTTACCCTCATCCTGGCTCACCATTTCTTTTGCTTTGCCCACCATTGCAACATATCCATCTACCTCTATCTTGTAGAGATTCTTAACTCAAATCCATATCTTCTTGGTTTGAACCGTTGTTTTATGTCGAAGGAAGGCTTTTCCCTCACTAAAAACAACATCATAACCTTTGTCTTCCAACATTGCGACCGAGACCAAGTTCTTCTTCAGACCTAGAACATACATAACATATTTCAACAAGAATGGATTACCGGACTCCCTCTGAAAGTTAATGGTCCCAATTCCAGTCGCACTGTATTGACCATCGTCACCCATATCTATATGCACCTGGAGGTCCTTCTCCTCCAAGTCACTAAACAACTCCTTGTCTCCCATCATATGGAAATATGCACCACTATCAAGATACCACACTAATACCATATGGCTTGAAACCAAGCATGCAATCAAAGACAAATACAGTTCAAATTACGAGGCTAAGGCCTCTCCATCTGTAGCTTCAGTAGCCTTCTTGTTCTTATTATTCTATGGGCAATTAGTGGTGAAATGCCCATGTTCGTGACAGTGAAAACACTTCACCTTGGACAAATCCTGCTTCTTTCCTTTAGCTTTGGATTTTTCAGGAAATTTCTTCCCCTTCCCTTTTCTTGTTTTGGCAACCAAAGCAAAATTCTCTTCATCTTCGTTGTTCTATGAAGAGCCATCCTTGGTACCCCACCTTATCTCCTCCTGCACAAGATCTGACCAAAGTCGTTCCCATCCCGATAGTTTCTCCCATCCATTGAAAGAGTCTTTCTAGCTATGGAAACTCTTCGGAAGCCCAAGGAGAGCCAATCTCACCAATTATTCATCATCAACAACAACCCCCACACTTCCTAGTTCATCCTTGCAGTGGACAAACTTCGTGAGTTATTTTGGAATAATGTCGCCCTTCTCCATTTTTATTTTTTTGAGCTTGTCTTTAAGTGCCAACTTCCTCTAGTCACTTCTTCTTTGGAAAAAATCTGTCAAATCCTTCCACATTAAGAATGTAGTGGCTTTCCCATGAAGGCTAGACAAAATATGGTCCTTCACACCTTCCAATAGAATTATTCTTGTCTTTGTTGTCTTCTTTTGCCATGCATCAATTAATGCAGCATCGCTAGATCCCGGCTTAGGAACGTCGATATCGATAAACTCCTTCAGTCCATTATCCTCTAGCACTGCCTCCATCCTATCCTTCCACGCTATTTAATTCGAGCTCCCATCAAGGGAATAATCCAATTGCAACCCATTGAAAGACATTTCAATGTATACTCAACTTCTGCACCAAGAATCTTCTGTAGCAACTTTGATTATCCACCAGCAAAAAATAAACAATTCTTCACAATTGCAATCTTCAAGAATAAACACTGCTCTTATACCATGTAAAAATTAGTATACACTAAGCATCCATACATCCATATTCCCCTGATCTCACAATATTTAACTTCTTGAAAAATACAGAATCATTCCACTGTTTATCTTTTACGGAAAATTAATCGCAAACACATGTGAAGCATAAATAAAAAGATCGCACATAACACAATTGTTTAATCGGAAATCCTGAAGCTGAAAACCCTAACTATCATATATTATGTATCATGGAGATCATGTAACAACCTCATACAAAACTTAGTACATCAAGCTCTCTGTACAATCAATCGTCACACACTAATCAGAAGAAATCTGCAAATCCATGCACCGATCTCTACCCTCCTGCTAGCCTACCTCCACTGTGCAATCCCTGCTGAAGAATATCTCTAAATGAATTAAAATTACCCTTTCCTTGATTGTGAAATCCTCATTTGCAACTCCAATGTGTGTGTGGTGCAATCAATGCATCACTATAGTCAAAACAGATAGTCCATATTACCCTTTCACCTATCTCTCCACTGGGTCTCCGCTGGAACTGACATGCACTGTAGTTAATTGCTATATTTTTCAGTTTATTAATGAGTTATTATTTGTGAATTAATTAACTAATTAATTCACTCCAATCTCACTAGTGTTTCATTCAGTTAGACTAGATACAACTGGCTCAACTGAGTCTAAGTGAGTTAAATTTAATACAACTCTATGAACTACTCTTCCAACTTTGTCATAACTTTTCCACTTCAGTTCTAATTGAGTCCTCCATGCATGAACCACCAATAAACCCTAGGAATTGTGTAATTCCTCTCCAACCCACCGATTTTCCAAATCATGCACTGAAATTAAGTGCTCCAAGAGAATAAGTTGTTATTGTTTATTGCATGATTATTATTAAGAGATAATAATAATCGACACTTCTATTTTTAGACCGACGACTCATAAATAGAGATTTCACCCAATATTCTAAAAATAGAATTTCATATTTTTCCAACTTCACCAACCATCCACAAATAGCATCCTGCAACTTCTGAAATATGATCACCATGTCTAAAAATAGACATAGTCTAAAAATAGACTTGCACCAAAAATAGCCTGCGGGCCCACTTAGTGAAGGCAACTCTTTTCACTAAGCTCATAATCTTGTTGAATCTCAACACTTTAGACTCCAATTTAGAATGAAATTTCTTCCCCTTCCATTTTTTCACCTTTCCAGCCAAAGCACAATCCTCTTCATCATCATGCTTTGATGAAGAGCCATCTTTGGTGTTCCGTCTGAACTCATCTTGCACCAAATCTGACCACAGTCGTTCCAAATCTGGAAATTTTTCCCATCCGTTGACAGAGTCTTGATAACTATGTCAACTCTTAGGAATTCCTAGGAGAGCCAAACTCACAAAATCATCATCAACGACTATTACCACACTCCCCAGTTCATCCCGACATTGGAAAAACTTCATGAGATACTTTGGTATGGTGTCTTCGTTTTCCATCTTGATCTTCCTGAATTTATCTTTGAGTGCTAATTTCATATGGTCATTGTTTCTTTGGAATAGATCCGTCAAAGCCTTCCACATCGCATATGGTTTGGTTTTCCTATGGAGGCTTGAGAAAATGTGGTCTCGTACTCCCTCCAATAGGATTGTTCTTGGGGTTTTGGGCACAGGGGCTAGAGTGCTTCAATTGTGAAGTACTCTTGAACTAGGTACCGAGTTTGTGCCTAATTTGGCAAGGACGACTTGGTCATTTCGATAACGGGGCAAAATTGGCGCTATGAAAGCTTGGAATTGACTTCAAACGTGGAAGTTAGGTAAGTATTTGTGTATTATGGTAAATTCTTCTTTAAATATGTTTTTCTGGATTATGAGCATCGAATTTATTAAACTTAGTTAATTTTCCCAAAATTAACTAATTTTAACATTTGTTGATGTGATGTTTGGAGCAAGAAAGGCCCCCAGGACCAAGGACTTGATCCAAGAGAGTCAAAATATACTCTGTTCTCTTAAGGAAAATATTTCTACAGCATAGAATCGGCAGAAGTTGTATGTGGGTCAAGGTTGCGTGGAGAGGCATTTTGAGGTAGATGGTTTGGTCTACCTCTATCTTCATGCGTACAAGTAGTATACGCTGAAGTAGAAAGGGGCTAAGAAGCTCAAGCCCCATTTTAATGGGCCATACAGGGTGATCCGACGTGTTGGGGAGGTAGCATATGAGTTGGAGCTCCCAACTGGGAGTAGGATCCCCAACATTTTTGATGTTTCATGCCTAAAAAAGGCTCTTAGGCAGCAGATAGTTGCCACTGGGGAACTCCCAATTATTGATGATGAGGGGCACTTGGTCTTACAGCCGGAGGCCATTTTGGATATTCGGGGGAGGGAACTTAGGAGGAGGGTAGTTAAGGAATATCTAATCATATGGAGGAACCGTCTAGATGAGGACACTGCCTGGTAGGGGAAGAAAATTCTCCAACATCTGTCCTTGCATTTTCTCAAGAATAAGAAACATTTTGGCAGGAAGGACTATAGTATTCCTAATTAGCTTTTAGCTAGTTAGAATAGTAATTTTTTCTTTCCTTAATTAAATAGATGAATAAGAGGTTAGAGGGACTCATCAATCCCTTTAGTAGAATAAAACCACTTCACCAATATGAGGGGAATTCGAGTGCCCGCTTAGGAGAGGATTCATTCTATCCTTGAGAGAATATTTCAGTATTCTAGCATCTGGGCATCTGTAGCCCTCTTGAGCATCACAGTCACCAAGTGACTCACGTAATGCAACGGTAGAGAGATCTAGAAGAGGGTGAAATTCCATATCATAGTCACTTGGAATCGAGTGAGGGGATTGACCCATCAACAATTGAGATACTAGGGAGTTTTTGCAGCATTTTGTTTGTCTGTTTAGCCCATATCACTGCATACCCAACAATAGTGCGTTTTCATGCCCTAGGAGGGGGATTTTTCGGGGTCTGCCAATCCAGAAATCCTTTCTGGGTTTTTCTAGGTTTTGTGAGTAGAGGCCGGTGTCCAAATCCCGGCATTTTCTGAGCACCAAAACAACCTCATCTACGCAACCCTTTTTAGCTAGCAACAACATTTCCAGTAGGGGCAGTGCAATGAGGGAGTCCAGTAGAGAAGCAGTTACATAGTGTTTCAATGGGGGAGATTGAGGGCCATTCTAGCCATCTCTATTGGCTTGAGTTCTATCATTTTTTAGCAATGTTGTACTTGTTATTCCACCTCCTTTTTAAGAAAAAGGCTCAGCTATTTCTGGCTCTATTTATGCTGTTTTGATACTCCGACATATTTGTTTTATTTTCTTTGTATTATTGTCATTTTCCTATTTGGAATATTATAGTATGTGGGAAGGTTCAGAGCATGTAGTCATGTGTTTAAATTTGGATGTTTCTATCACTGTTTTGGTCAAGTTCGGGATAATTCTCTTCCGAATGTGAATGTTTTTTTGTGACTAAGGGTGTCGGGGTATGTGAAGGTTTTTCTTTGACTGTTGGGGTTGGGGAGGGTCCATCTCTAAGCAGACTATTCACTTTCGAAGTTATTATAAATGGTGGGTTTGCTGTCATGATTTCTAGGGAATGTGCATGTTAAGGGTGTCAATTTCTATGTGTATGTCTTGGGTGAATCCTCAATCTATTGAGGACCATCTCAAAGATGTAAAGGTTCAAATTCAAAGTTTTGGTAGTAGTGTAGGCCTCTACGACCTTATGGTTCATAGGGTGACTCTAAGATATTGGAAATAGTGGAGCGGCTCTACTATTATACATCAAACTATGTCTTTATGGTGTGAATCAACTCTTGGTTGTTCTATTGTACCCACTACATGATTTTCTGTTTGGTGGCATAAGAAGATCCCTGATTTTACAGTAGGTAGGGGTGGCAGCGACGTTTCGGGGGACAATGGGACTATTGCTTGGCTCAAGCTAGTGGACAGGGTTCAGGATCAGCTCAACTCTATGACAAAGGACAGATTTTGGGTTGACATGGTTAGGGGAACTAAAAAAATGGGGGTAGGCGGTGGGGCTGTCGGCCAGGGAAGAAACAACAGATATATGAAAAAGAAGGCTAACACCAAGGCCTCTAGAAGAAATCCAAAAAAGATTGGTCGGCATAATGATGCACAATGAATTTAAGAAGGAATGCAGGAATATTATTCTGGCACACTTGTGGAGGTGAAACATCTGATTAAAACTTGGGAGACAGAACTAAACCGTCATGCAATTGAGGAGGTCAAGGTGGAGGACTAACAGGATCTTGTGCCGGATTCAGGCAACACTTGAGGACACTTAACTCAGTACAAGCACATGGTGCACTTGTTTTAGATGATGAAGCGCTTGGTGGCTCGAGTTATAATGTCTCCTCTGCAGGCCAACGAACTAGACCTGGGACTCCAGGAAATTCAAAGAGAGTTGCAGTTGGTCCAGGTTCAGATTCAACATCAGAACAAATGCCTTGGTCTCATATAGGGGCACGTCCAATACCTCCCCCAATGTAAGCTACCGGGGTCAAGTGCTCATGACCCTGCTAGAGTTGAGTCTTCTGATTAGTTGGTGTGTTTATGCTTACTGGTTTTAGAATTTTGTTAGTTTTTGTTAAGTTTTATATGTCGAGTACTATAGAATATAGTAGATATATAGGAAGAAACTGTTGGGTAGTTTTGCACGCTTGAAAAGCCGTAAAAGACATACATAAAAAATTTATATTTTGGTTGATCTATAATGCATATCAGTGACCAACATACCTAGTTTCCCACATGACTGGTTGTGCTCATCGAACGTTCTCTATATTACTGTAATTTTCTTTTAGATTTGAATCAATAAAGAAGGTCCTACTCCAAAAAAATTTTTTGATCTCATCATACTAAAAATCATGCATTTATAAATTTTAAACTATCTATTATAAATCTATTATAAATTCAATTAAAATTATCTTAATTAGTTTGTCATCAAATTATAAAGCAAATTTTAATTTTAAATAATTTCAATGCAGTTTTTTGTTATTAAATAGTTTAACATTGAATTTATGTTTCACAAGTTTAACTTCGTCACATCAAATACATGATGAACATTAGCATGTAAACTTCAAACCATGAAGAATAAATATCATGGGAATATGATGAGTATGTAAACTTTAATCCATCAACTATAGATACCATTGGCTTTTAAAAAATTGTAAATACTGTGGACTAATACCGTGGGCCTATAAACTTTAAACCATTAATTGTAAATCCATTAATGACTAAATTAAGATTATTTTATTTACTTTATCATCTAGTGAAGAAAATAACACGATTAGTTTCAACTAACAAGAATTATTGCACCCTCTCCACCCAAGTATGTTACAAATGTTGTAATGTTTAAAACTAAATAAAAAATTAAATTTAAAAAAAAAATAATCAAATAAAATAAAAAAGAATTTTCTAGCTCATGATTTTTTCCATGGTATTCTCAATCTATGGCTTTTCCTTGCTAGTATTATTCTCTAATGTGGCCTATTTAAAGGCTAAGAATTAAACAGCCAAAACCATAATAAGTTTGGATCTACGAAGAGTCATAATTAACCTTATCCAATTCAATGTAAGAGCTTCACATTGCCATTGCAATAACACTTGTTTTAAAAACAATGTAACAAAGCCATGTGGATTAAGTTTAGTATTTATTGTGCAAAAGTCCAGTATGGTAGAGATGTTGTAATGTTAGTCATATTTAACATTTTGATGGGTGAAAAAACCAAGTATTTTCATCTTTTCACTTGATTTACCCTTAATTTTGTGAAGTTCATTAGTTTGTACATTTTTTATGAAAATTTGTTCAAATTTACCATTTAAATTTCTTAGTTTTAGAGGTTTTATTTAGTAAGACTCAAAAAGCATAAAATGCACAAGCATAAAAGACATTTCATTTTAGACTGTTGAAAGTCTCTCGTTGTCATCCTTTGAAATTCAATATTTGTGAAGACCCCATTGTTTACATGCAATATGAGGTCAATAATTTGCTAGGAGGATCATGCAGAACACTTTTAAGATTTTCCCATTCTTTCACACTATTGGCTTACATTTGGTTGATATTTCACTATGTTTCCGGTCTAAGTGGTTGATTCCTTAAGATTGATATTTTACTACGTTTATGATCAACCGCTTAATTCATTAAGATTGATATTGACTTCTTCTTCTTCTTTTTTTTTCTTTTTTAATTTCTTTTTGGGCCTTTTTTTAGTTTATAAGTCCAATATTCATTGAGATTGAGAAAATTAAAGGTACAATCATTTCAACATTTAATTTAGTTGATGAAATGGGAGGGTTAAGGAGGTAGTTTTAGCGCTGAAAGAGGATATTAATTTTGTTATAATTATTATTAATTAAAAAGTACAATTTAATTTTATAGAAAGTTTTGAAATTATTTTAAATTTTTAAAAGTTCATATTCTTTGAAAACAAGTAAATAAATTAAATCTTTGAGTGAAAATGTATTTTTATAAATTACTAGTAAATTATTTTAACTAATATGGTTTTCTTGGAATAAGAATGATGAATTAATTTACATTACTAAATTACTTTTAAAATTTAAATAAAAGTAGTTGTTTATGTTTTAGATAATCATTTTAATTGTTGAAATGAAAAGGATGAGGAGGTCATTTTAATGATAAAATGAGATATTGGTTTTGTGATAATTATTATGAATAAGATTTTATATTTTACTTTTATAGAAATATTTCAAATTATTGTTAATTTGGTAAGTTTATATTTTTTTGGAAATAAGTAAATAAATTTAACCTTTAAGAATGAAATTCTATTTTTGTAAATTATTTTAATTGATATGGTTTTCTTAAATAATAATGATGAATTAGTTTACATTAAAAAGATCAATAAGAAATAACAATTATTTTTAACCATTAATAAATGAGTTATTAAGTTTTACCATATTTTTGAAAAAAATAAAAATAAAATTATAATAAATTACTTTAAAAATATCAATACAAATAATTATTTATATTTTATTAATAAAATTAATATTTACCAACTTAAATCCATCTCAACTTAATTTTATTTAATATTTTATAATTTTACAAACATTAAAAAGTACACTCTTGACATCCTCACCTCCCTGGTAATCAAGAACCAGCTTCCTCATCAACATCCCTCTTTTACTCATCAACAACGTGACGCTTCCTATTCTATTACGTCCCATAACTTGAATTCCCTCCCAACCCTTACAATTCCTCGCGCACACCTCTCCTCGCCCTTACAATTTAATCGTAAAATATTTTATTAAGAATATTTAAAATTATTTTAATATTTTCCTGCTTTGCAACCGGCATGGGTTCTAATCAGGAGGAAGGAAGAAAATATTAAATTAAATTAGAATATTTTTAATAAATATTTTATTATGGATAGTAAAGCCTAGGAGAGGTCTGCTCTAGGAATTGTAAGGCTTGGAGGTAATTTAAGCGATCAGGATTGCAGGATTGAACAGGAAGCGCCAAGAACAGGGAAACTTCAGAATTTTTTTATGCAAATCGGGTCCCTGTTATTCCAGAGGTGAGAAATCCACTGTAGATCTTAAATTTTGAAGGGTTCCTGTGTGTTTTTTTTTGCTTTTGGTGGTTGTGCAGGGATGGAATTGGGAGGTTTTGTGGGTTTAGGGTTTGATGCGAGGGAAATAGTGCAGAAAAGTTTATATACACATTCTGAAATGCTGAAGGTGACGTGGGAAAGTCAATTTTTTAAATAGTAGAGTTTTGATTTTGTCCTGCCAATTTAAAATATTTCCAAAAATTTGTTTGTCATTATTTTTATAATAAAGATAATCAGATAACCACTTAAAAGGGACATTTTTATATAGATTACTGATCCCTCAAATATTCTGCAATTAGATAGAAATAGGAGTTTTAGTCCCGTCTCAAGACAGGATCCATATCTTTCTGATTGCTGAATATTCCCAAAATCAACAATTGCCCACTTATATATTTCATATTGCTTTAGCTTCTCTGCTCATATGTTTCTTCTTCTTTCCTTTTGGAAGATGCCATTCATAAATTGATTGAGGTGTGTTTCTTTTCTCTCTTTTTGGAAGATGCATTGTGTAAAATCACAGAGCTCAAACTTTTGAATGACATGATCAATCCCATCCCAAAAACTTGATTTTTGATTTTAGCCGTAGTTTAATAAAATTATAGAATAACTCAAAAGTTCTCGTAAGATTATGAAAAATTTGGGCAAATTTTTTTGAGAATCTGGGTTACAATCATTAAACTTCAGTGTTTTGGGTGCCTTAAGATTTTTGATGGTACTAAATCTATTTCCACCATACAAATGCAATTCAAACATTCCAACCTGATTTTTTGAAATTTTTTTACCAGATTTCGGTAAAAAAATAATCGTCCAGACTATTCTTCTTTTTCTTTTCTGTTACGTAGATAGACAACTCCTTGATTTTGTCGCATAGTCTGTGTCCATCCGCGGCATATATTTCCAGAGACCCGGTTTCAAAGGGTGCCAACCTCAAGAATTTGACTTTTGATTTGAGCGACATCTGCACGGTGCACTTCAGCATCCTTTGACTTTTGATTTGAGCGAGATCTGCACTGTGCACTTCAGCATCCTGAACATCGCTGATTTTGAACTCCTGAACATCGAATTTTTAGATTTTGGAAGCCCTTGAGGACGCTATTTCACCACTCCACTCGTTGTTGCGTCAGGAGATGTTCCGTGTCTCTCGGCAGGTTTGTTGCAGGGACAATACCCAACATTGACATAAATAAATTTGCAATAATTTATGCAATCTAAGTCTCTTGTCTCCCGAAGTTCTGCGGCATCGTGACCTTTCCGACTCGAGAACTGGATCAACCTCGGCGTATCGGGTTTGGACTGTGCCTTACCCAATTTATGTCTATTTTAACTTGAAGACCTGCAATTCTTCTCTTAAATAGTGTGTGGAGCAATATAACATTTATATACAAGACATACAATTAACTTTTGTATAATGCCTACGTCAAATTTTACGAAGTACGAAATTTTGGTTCATTGTGTGAGTATTCATTATGCGATGTACGAAATGCCAAATGTGTGGCATTGACCTCTCGAGGTTACATGCATTGACTATGAGTATCATTATAAGGTTTAAGTTCTTTGATCTTATTACACATAGGTATGATGGACGATCCTTGCTCGATTTCTTACTTCAACACTGCAATCATAGCAACCTGATCATGCAAATTTTGGAGAAAGGATGTCAGCTTATCCTTCATGGACTTCAACCAAAATTCCAAGTTCTCATCCTTGAGTTGTATGATGGCATCGATAATGTCTTGAAATTCTTTCATGGCTTGGTTGAAATTTATTGTCAACCTTTTTTTCTCCATGTATATTGCTTTTGTCTTCTCTCTATGCTGATAATGTTTCCACTAGCTGATCAATTGTCTTCTCCACTATATTGATTCAGTCCTTCCTCTTAGGAGACTTTGGGTCCTTCTTTGTGTCATTTCCTTCATGTTGCAACTTGGCCATGGATGCCCACCAATGGATGAACTTATCCACACGAACTTGATCCTCCCAAAATTTTATGATCAAACCCCTGCACTACCTAATGACTACACTCAATTGTTGTTCGTTGCACTATCATCATGGATCAGGAGTAGGTGTTGTTGTGCTCTAATACCAACTATCATTCTCCATAAGCAAATTCCCAACATGAATTAGCACACCTAAGTCGATTATCTCTATAGGTTGTGCAACACCATGAAGTTTTCGACTCAAGGGATAGACCAAACTAATCATACTAGGTTAGAACTACACCTCACCCACTTTAAGACTATTTTCACTTAAGACTATTACAATTATTTACCTAGACAATGTGCACATCAATATAACATTCATTCACAAGATACACAAGAATATGGAACACAAGTAACTTTTATTTATGTTGGGTGGCCTAATCAGCCTAACACCTACTACAAATTTTACAAAGTGTTAAAATGGAGTTCTTGGCTCAATGATTATAATATGCATTTGGACACATGTCATGTCATTACAATACAACTCATTCAACTCTGGCACGACACCTTTCCCAGTTACAACTTTACTTGGGTGGTGTGCACCTAACAAACCAAAACATATTGCTTACTCCTTTTTTTTTCCAACATCTCTAGCATGGTCATGTCAAATTTGTTGAAAAATGTGTAACTAGGTTTAGTATTCATAAATATCAAATGTTCTTTTGATTCTTGTATTTTGTAAAATGAAAGAAAAAAATTTATTGTTATTTTTGGAGCATGGGTTACATGCTCAAGGTCTTTTATTCTAGAGGTCAAGCACCCATTGAGTGCTTCTAGGGTTTGTCCTAGGTCAAGAAGTCAAAAGGGTTATTGTCGTAAGTTGAAGACCCCATTAAACACATTGTAAATTTAAAAGAAATTTTTTTTTGTCGTCAAAAGTGTCAAAATACCCTTCAAGACCAATTCAGCTTGGCAGCTAAGAAGTCAGCTTGGCAGCTAAGAAGTCAGCTTGGCAACTAAGAAGTCGGCTTGGCAGTTGAGAAGTCGACCTATTTTGAGAAGCCACATCCACCTTAAGAAGCCTATATAAAGGAGAGAACTTGATCTCCTTGTAACACATTCATCACTCACTCGTTCAAGTGAAGGAGAAAGATGAAGAAGGAAACAAAGAAGGAAGATGACAAAGAAGAGTTGTTTCTGGACTTGTTGTAGCCGCTACAACACCCCCCAAAATTTTGGGTATATTCAAAATTTCGGGTCCCCCTCTACTCGCTTAGTCGTTAGGGATTTGACCCGGCCTGTAGTCAATGACATCCCCGTGACCTATTCCTAGCCCCTCGTAAACCTTCTCACCATCATGACGAGATACTTTTGCCGCAGCCACGCCATGTGTGGGGGGGGAGGGGGGGGTCATCATGCATACACTCGAATGGAAAATTTTCTGTGTATTAAGTATATCCATTAGAAGCCCTTTCACCATAGATCATTTAGGCATTCTGTTTGGGTACTTCACCAAGCTCATGTAAATTATTGGGGGCATCATTCTCTTAAGGGTAACTGTGAACTAATTAATATTATAATTTTTCATGCAGGTCAACCCCACGGATGCTATACCCAACTATGTCATCACCACACCGAGGGAAAGAAACTGAAACTAAAACAACAAGGGCGTAGTTGCAGAACATGACACTCTCATACCCTGTCCGTATGGGGATGAGAAATAAGGCTACAGTTGAAGACCTCATCAAGGCGGATGATAAGGGTAAGAGTAGTTCGATTTGAAATATGAAAAGTGGAAGATATGTATCGCCTATAAGCAGGGAACAAAGAGTGCACTAGTTGGGGGGGATTTTCAATCACGGTTAAGCCACATCTTTCTGGGCGTATAGTTTCACCCCTAAAGAGAGAGGGTTACCTGATTCAAATGGTTATATATTCATTGAAGCAAATGGTGGCTTGAATCAGCAACATCAACTTGCAATGCGGTAGCTGTGGCAGGGCTTTTGAATGCAACCCTTGTCTTTCCAAATTTCCATTTTCATAGCATTCGGAAGGATCCTAGTAAGTTTAAGGCCATATATGATGAAGATCACTCTATCGATTTGCTTAGAAATGATGTGACGACTATTATAAAGCTGCCCGAAGCCATGATGGAAAGTTTGACAACAGTATGAGCAATATCTTCAACTTCAGGATTAAAGCTTGGTCTCTTGTCAGTTAATATGAAGAAAAAGCTATCCCTAAAACTACTTGAGGTTGATGTGATATGGATTTATCCATTTGCCAATTGAATGTCACAAGAGGTTCCACCCCCCATTTCATCACCCCAGTTGTTTGGCTAATTATGGAGTGTTACGGTTTGTTGATCCCATTTCTAAACTTGCAGGGAAGTTAGTAGAACACATGATTAAGAACAACTCCACCATTGGTGGAAAATATATTGTGGTTCATCTTCATTTGCAAGAGGACATGGTAGATTTTCTTGCTACATATTTTTGGTGATGCTGATTACAACTCTCTTATTAGCACTAGTTATGATCGTTGTTTGGAAAGTTCCTTTACCAGTTGTGCTTCTGTTCTTCACTTGTGTCCTTATTATGGAAGGTATATATGTCTCTTCTGTACTCATTAAAGTTCCACATGGAGCGTGGCTTCCTTTTGTGGTTTCCATTGTACTTGCTATTATAATGCTTAGTTGGGAGCATGGAGGACAGAAGAAAAATCAGTGTCAAGTGGCCAACAACATAGACTTTGGTCGCCTGGGTACTTTTCTCTCTGACAAGGGAATTCAACGGGTGCCAGGATTGTGTTTCTTCTATACCCATATCATCCATGTTGCTCCTCCTGTTGGTAATTATCTAAAAAATGTAGGTTCCTTACACGAGGTAATTGTATTAACAACTATCAGGTATGTCCCTTTTGAAACTATATTACCACATGAACAGTTTCTTGTAGAAGGATTGGGATATACAGGAGTTTACGGGTGCATTGCTCGATATGGATACAGTGATTCCTTCAGTATTGTGGGTGATGAATTTGTGCATCAAGTTATTTATAGCCTGGTCATGTATATCAAGTTTAGTGCGGTTGAGCAAACAGATAAACCTATCATCCTCTCAAATTTTCCTTCGGAAGACTTCATATCATATTTTCCATCGGTTCAAGAGAATATAAGTGCTACTCTAAGCTCAGTCTCCACATCTCATACATCCAAAGAATTTTAATATATAACTCCAATGCATCGGCAAAATTACAGATTGAACTCATATACTTTCATCTATTGAATTTCGGGTCCCCCCGCTACTCGCTCAGCCCATTAATCACATGTCTTTCCATCAGTCTACATTTGCATGAGTTTTTGCCTATCCCCCATATTGTACATGCAAACTCACTGTTGGCGAGGAATCAGGTCCTGCAGGCAAGACCCAGGTTCAGGAGTTGTGGCCAACAAAGGAATCTGATGTAATCTAGAACCATGCCGTTATTATCCCCCTACTCCGAAGAGCAGAGAGTCTCACCCGAGGCGTGCCGCAACCACATGCCGGAGGGGAGCAGATCAATAGCAAGGAAGGGATCCACAACTCATGATTACCATTAAATAGATTGCATAAACATAGATATATTCGTAAGAACATTCAGAGCATAAGCAGGTATTAAGCAAATAAAATTTTCAACCATCACGACCATCATGCATGCATAAGAATTACACAGTAGGACAGTAACCTGCAATTGCATTGATATCTTCATCCCCAACAAGCGTTACATAGCTTCCGTAAGGAGAGATTACAGTCTGATACAGATGCCTTACATAACAGAAAGGTAAATGAGAGAACCCTAGGAACTACAGAGATATCTTGGCTGATCTCCTTCAGTCACTCTATATTCTGTCTCCTGTAGTCTCTTTCTTTTGGCCGGGTGACTGCTATTTATTCACCCACTTCCGCAACTGTTAGTTCCTCTTTTTGTTCTTCTTCAGCTGCTTCCAACTTCTCTCCTGTTATATGTGTGTTCCACTTTCTGTTTTCTGTCATCTATCCTCATGCATCTGCTGTCTTCAGCTATCTCTTACTTCTGCGCCACCTCGATAGCTCCACGGCTTGCTGTAGTTGCGACTTGGTCGCGATTGCCGTGTGTCATCTTGCCGCAACCCAAAAAGGCCTCCTTTATTTAAAATTCAAAATATTCAAAATGGGTTTCCAAAACAAGGGCCCCAACAGGCCCCGACCATAGTTTCTTGACTCGTCCCCGAGTCAATCACAAATGACAGTCTCTATCTCCATTGCCCCGCTTGATCCCATGCCTTGTTCATCCTGTGTACCTTCATCTTGCACCTGTTCCTATTGTGCACCATCAGCTTGTTCCTGTCCTCGCTGTGTGCCTTCTCCCGATCGTTCAAACAAGGGCCCCAACTCTGGGACTTGACGGAACACTATAGATTTAAGCTCTGTGAAGGCTGATACAGCTTGCTGCCACCCTTACAAGAGTGAATCTGTGTCGTCAGCGAGCTTGGTGACAGCGGCCTCTTCGAGGGGTACTGGGACAACCCCGAACATCGTGCTAATTTGGCCTTCGGCCGCGGCGGCTAGCTGTTGCATCGTCCTGGCGTTGTTTTGGAGGGGTGGGCGGAGCTCATGAATTACCCGTTTGGTCTCTGCAGAATTGGCTTCCTTTTGCTGGATCTGTACTTCGAGCTCATCTGCCTGGGCATATAATTGGTCCAGCCTGGCGAGGTCTGTGACCTCTTGAATTTCCTAGGAAACCTGCTATAACTATGTGGATATTGGTTGTGCTTTGACAGTCCAGGCCAGTGAGCATTCCTGAAGACCCTTCAGGAGGTCGTGCGCCTCGCGCGCCGCAGAGGTGAGCGTTTCCTACATTTGGGTTGCTTGGCCCTACTTAGCGGCAACCTGGGCTGAATAGGTATCCGTTGGGTCAGGCAACGCTGATCATGCGGCCAATGCGGCGTGGATCTCTGTATTTTCCCGGTGGAGACCAGTGAGCGTAGACCGGATGTAGAAAGCTTGGACGACGACATTCTGATTTGTGACATCAGCAGGCAGCGGGGTATAATGAGCCTTTACGGAGGGCCATAGGTCTGAAAATACCTGAGTTATGTTGGCTATCTGACCTTGCAGGCGTTTTTACGCCGTGATAAGCTGGTCGTGCTATTCAGTCAGCACCCTGATCTGTTTCTACTGCTCTTCGCACCGCTGCTGCAGCTCTGAGTGAAGCCTCTCGGCTTGCTGGGCCGCCCTTTGAATAAGTATAGCTGAGCTATACCCCATGTTTCTAAGTTAGCTGTGCCCAAAGCATCCTGGGCCGGCCTCCATTCTTGCAGGGGTTGCCCACTAGCAACGGAGCAGTTGGAATGCTCTGGAGGGGACGGTGGTGTCTGTTGCTACGTTGAGTTGGCCATATTCAAATCTGGCCGCTCCTGCTGATCGGTCTGGCCTGGGGGGGGAGGGTCAGCATGCTCGGGCTTAGCCTTGACCGAATCGGTCTCAATGTTTTCCAGCTGGTTAAATATAGCAGATAAAGAAAACTGGGGTGCGCCCACAGGGTCAACTAGTGGTACTACGGTAGCAGTACTGGAGTCAACTTCAGCCCCATGGTCCCCGCCAAAGAGTTCTCGGATGAGCGGGTCGGACATAGTGGCAGATGAATTGGACGGAACAGATGAAGTGGGAGGTGGAGGTGGAACGGTGGATGGAGGTGGAGTTGTGGATGGAGGGTGAATGTTAAGAAACTCGAAAGGATCAATAAGGTGTTCTTCCTGGATCAGTGCCCCTGTATTTGTGGGCGGTGGCAGATCATCATCAGTAAGGTCCACCACCAGATTGGCTATGGTGGTGAAGGCCCACTTAGCTAGAGGAGTCTCCAATTATTCTGGGGCCAGGCCCTTTTCTCCCATTGGGGTGATGATGGGGCTTGCAGAGGTAAATAAAATGGTAGGGATGGGAGAGGTGAGAGGAGTGGTACGGGATGGAGAAATAGAACGGCTGAGTTGAAACTTAGAAAATAAAGGGAACGGAGAAGCACCACTTGAAATAACCTGGGCCACTGCATTGAAATTGCGTACCTGGGTATTGAAGTGGTGGACGATGGGGACGAGCGGTTCAGAGAGTTCCTGGGGTGGCGCTACCGCAGCCACCTCGGCAGGCTGTTGCACTAGCACCATCCGCTCAAAATTGTACCTGGGGCTATCGCCGCGGGTGTACTTCGTGACCACCGGCTACGAACAGACTTCGCAGTGGAAGGTGGCATCATCCAACTGGAACTTCAACGACGTCATATGGAAGGTGGCTTCCGACATGCAAGTGGGACGGAGGTAAGTATGCCTGTGACTTACCCCGAACCACACTTGCTCACTATATTCATCCAGCAGGTTTTGGGGCACCCGCTGCTGACTGGCCACCACGTCCGTCATCAGCCCATACCAGGACCAAAACGCCTCTGCATTCACCTGTTTAGTGTTGGGGTTGGGTGACACCTTCCACGGAGTAAACTTCATCGCGAGGGGCTAACCCTCGAGAATATCCACTGGGACCCGAACGAGTGGAGTGTGCCATTTCCACATGGAAAAAGCAATGATCAAGTATCCATAAATAAAACTAGTAGCATGCTTATAGTTCTCCTTGCACGTGTTGAACAGTTCCTTTAGCACGAAGGAACACTAATTCAGTTTGGTGCCCCGGACATTGTGCTCTACAATGGAGATGGTGTCCAAGGTGCATTCGCCCTTGGTGTAGTGCCTCATTGTCTTGTTGGAAATGAGGTAACAAGCGAAGCGAATCTCAGGCTTATTAATGAGGTCTATCTTCGCTCCTTCCCCCCCCCGGCTGGTGCCATATTTGACATAGAGGTCCGTATCTCTCGACTTTCGTGCGCGATTGGAGGAGGTCTGACAGGCAATCGAGACATCTGCGCCATTCATCGAAAGCCCTGTGAGGCGATGAATATCCTTAGCATGAATGGGAATTTCCTTGTTCAGCCACAAGGACCCATTTTGAATACGGCTGAGGAGGAAGCGTGTGCACTGCAGAGCCGGTCCGGTGGTCCCAAAGACCAGAAGATTTTGTAAGTTCATCAAGGACGATTGCTGAAGGCCCCTGAACTTTGGTAACATTCGGTTGGCTGTGTTCCCGACTGTGGTGTAGTAGTGCTCCATATACACCTACCAATGGAGGGATGGGAATTTGGCGATGTCTGAAAGATTAGCATCGATCAAGGCTGCATTATCATATTTCCCGACCAGGGACTTGGTCTTGTGGATTCTACTGTCGAGCTCTGGTTTGACGACATCTGGGATGGCCTTCGGCATTTCGGCTCGACGCTGATAGACCTATAGAATTCACCTTGGTATCCCTTCTTGGTTCTATGTGTTTTGAGACTTGAACTGCTCTGGTGTGGCTACAATTGCTAATTCGAACTGGTCCGAAATTCTCGTGCTTTTGGGTGTCATGCAAGTTATGTCATCACCTGGCATGAGTGGAGTTGATGAGACCCCTTAACGAGTTAATTCCTGCTGGCATTATTTTCTACGATAATCGTGCGATCAATTGCATGCCACTAGGTATTCTGAAAGTTGCTGACAGTGGCATGGGGAAACGGGCGGACGTGACGGCTGAGGTAACTGTGGATGATGGAAAAATGATTATGGTAGGGTTACTTCCAATTATGGTAATTTATGATGCAAATCTGGATGATCCTACGGACTGACACAAAGACTGACTGACATGACCTGAATTGACATTGACACGTTTATGAAGCCTATGGGGATGACACACTAGACGCGCCCCTCCCCGACCATAGTCGGTTGTGGTGAGGTCCCGCAACAGAGGGATTATTGGTGAATGATGTAGGAATGAAAAATGCTACCTATGCTCATCCCGATTGCGGGAGAGTTATTCGACTACACTACTCTACGGGTGCTCTCGGTTGCGAGATTTATTGATGAATGGTGGAAGAAAATTACTCCTGGTAGGGTTTCAGGCGTGCGCCATTCACCCATCCCGATAAAAAAGTACCGTCTAGCTGAGCCAAACGAACGGCACCGGATTCTTGAATCTCGATGACAACGTAAGGTCCTAACCAGTGCATCTGCAGCTTTCCTGGGAACTTCTAGAACTTGCTGTCGTATAAAAGCACCTTGCCGCCAACCTGGAATTCTTTGTTCTTAATGTGGCAATCGTGCCACGCTTTCTGCCTATCCTTTTGAACCTTCTGGTGAAATTCAGCCAGGAACTGAGCTTTGTCCAGTTCCTGTAGTTCATGTAGGCGCTCCTGGAGCAATGCTTCTTCCAAGAACTTGAGAGTCGTGGCAATTAAAAGGCTTGGTACTGTGAACTCGGTAGGGATCACAGCCTCCCGGCCGTACACCAACTGGAACGGTGTCTGATTGGTCAAGCGCTTCACTGTAGTCCAATAGGCCCAGAGCGTAGCTGGTAACCATTCATCCTAGTCATCCCGCTGGGCATTACAGATCTTTGTTAACCCCTTTTCCAGAATTTTATTAAATGCTTCCACAGTGCCATTGGCCTATGGGTGGTACGGGCTGCTTTTATGATGCTGAATCATAAATGTGTCTAACAGCGACTTGACCGTGTCATTAATGAAATGTGTACCTTGATCGCTGGTTAAAATTCGTGGGCAGCCAAACCTGCTAATGACGTTTTCAAATATAAACCGTGTTGCGGTATCCGCTGTGCAATATTATACTGCCGCCGCCTTGGCCCATCGGGTGAGGTAGTCGGTTGTGGTAATGATGTATCGGGCCTTGGAGTGTTTGGCAACTGGGGCTATTGGACCTACGAAGTCGACAACCCATTTCTCAAATGGACGCAACACATGCACTGGGTGTAATGGAAGCTCGTCCCTATGAGAGGGCCTCCCTTTACGCTGACAGACATCGCATCGCTTAACAAATATCTTGCAGTTTGCATGAACCGTCGGCCACCAGAGGCCAGCCTGGAGTACCTTCCTCGCGGTGGGTTTTGCCCCAACATGCCCTCCTGCAACCCCACTGTGGCACTCCCACATCACCGTGTCGCGCTCATGGTCAAGAACGCACCTGCACAGAACCTCATCGAGGCCTAGTTTGTATAGCTACCCCACAATCAATTGGTACTCGGCAGCACGGACGACCAAATGGCATTTCTGGAGTGGGGTGTAGTGTTGACAGCACTGCCCCATGGTCAAATAGGTGGCAATGTCGGCCAGGTAATCCGAGACAGCTTCGACTCGGAAAAGGTTAGCTGATCGTCTAGAGAGCCTTCGTTCTCTCCTGTCTCTAATCTGGATAAATGATCGGGCCCGACATTCAACCTCCCGGGCTTGACAATTACCTCAAATGTGAATTCCTGGAAAAGTAGAAGCCAACGACAAATTTGGCCTTCCAAAACAGGCTTGTTCACCAAGTACTTCAAGGCAGACTGGTCTATGAAGAACTTGAATTTTCCTCCTAGAAGGTAGTGGCGGAACTTTTGGAGCAAATACACCATTGCCAGGGCTTCCCACTCAGTTGTGGTGTATTTCTTTTCCGCATTAGACAACTTGCGGCTGGCGAAGTAGACCGAGTGGTCAGTTTTCGTCTCCCCGGGTTGCGCCAAGACAACCCCAAGTGCGATACTAGATGCATTGATATGCACGTGGAACTGCTTATCCCAATCTGGGTGAACCAGAATAGGCGACGTTGCTAGCTTTTCTTTTAGAGTGTTGATGGCCACCTGACACTCCTCTGTCCACTGGAGCACTTTAGACTTTCGTAGCAGCTTTTTCAAAGGGGCAGTGATCTTTGTGTAATTTCGGATAAACCGCCTGTAATATCCTATGTGGCCAAGCAGTGTGCGCAAATGCTTCACTGTTTCGAGGGCTTCCATATGGATGATTACTGCGACTTTGGCGGGGTCGATGCAGACGCCTTGCTTGCATACCACGTGGCCGAATAGTGTGCCGAAAGGAACTGCAAAAATGCATTTCTTCAAGTTCAAGGAAATCTGCAATTGGTGGCACTGATCAAACATGTTACGCAATAGGGTGGCGTGTTTCTTTAGTAGACTGTATACATTCCAATCATCCATGTATACTTCTAGGAACTTGTGGATATACTCTCGAAAAGCAGCGATGAAAATCCATGAAAACATGGCTGGAGCTTTTTTCAAGCCAAACGGCATTACGTGGTAGGCGAACGATCCCCATTCAGTGGTGAATGTCATTTTTGGCTTGTCCTCTTCTGCAATGCGCACCGGATGGTAACCCAAAAACCCATCCGTGAAGGAATAGGCTTCATTCCCCGCAACATGATCCAATACTTCATCACTGAAAGGAGTGGGAAACAGATCATGGATATAGGCATTGTTCAGACTTCGGTAATCGACACAGACTCGTATCTCCACCTTGTCCTTCTTGTTCTGAATGAAGATGGGACTCACCCACTCTACTTCTTCCACTGGAAAAATGAGACCTGCAGCCAACATCTAGTCAATCTCCATCTTGACCTTCCTTTTGACCCTTGGGTTCAGCCGATAGGGTCGATGCTTTATGGGCCTTGCATCCTGTTTCAGCACAATGCGCATTTCGCTGAGGTCACCCTTGATGCCCTTCAGATCGGCCACCGACGAAGGGAACAAGTCCTCGTATTCCTCGAGGAGACTGAAAATTTCCTTTGTGGTATCCTCATCACAGTAATCTCCCACTGTAGCCAACTTAGGATTTTCTGTCGTACCAATGTTTAACTTCTTGGTCTTTAGCAGGTGTAAATGGATGCCTTCGGTGGTTGGTTCTTCGTTGATGTTCCGCTCGCCTTCCTTCTCTTTGAAATACAGGTGCCTGAGGTCCTCCAGACTATTGTCATCTAGATCTTCGTCAATCCATTGGAAAACCAGCTCATGCCTGGCCTCAGGTCGTGATGCAACCGTGCCCCCATCGGCCTCGGGGCCACGGAAAAAAAGGACCCCCTTGATCGCTTGCAATGCCCGAGATTCCTTCTCTGTCTCCCCTTCGAACGAGAAGCACCGAACAAACTTTTCCGTGACTTCCTGCCACGAGCGGGTTCCTATTTTCCGCTCTTCTTCCAAGTACCAAGCCTGGGGGATTGTACCCAAGGAGTGGATAAACCAATGTACCCACAGCTCTTGCGGGTATCCCAGACCTTGCCACTACTCTTCACAGCTCCTCACGTGGGTCTGTGGATCAGAAGTCCCCTTGTACCTATACCCGCTTCGAGGGCCTTCGTCTTCTTTAAACCGTGCCTTCAAAGCCTGAGTCACGCAACTCCACCGTGACAAGGTGGTGCGGTGGTTTTTCCACCACCTGGCCGATATGGACTGTAGGGCAACATCCAAAAGTGGTATTCTGCGGCTTTCTAGAACCGTGTCTTCCACCTTTGCAATAAAGGTATTCACTGCCCAGTGCCTGCATGTTGGACAGGGTGGGGTATTCTCTAAACTCAGCACCAATCCAACTAACTCGGCCAATGGCGGCACATCTCCGCGTGTTGGTCTTGTACCCTCCCTGCTGCCAGTCTTCCCACGCGAGTTCCGAACCCAGCGCCGAACTATGGACACTACGCCAGCTGACGGAGCCGGTTGTTGTTGGGTTGATATAATCTTCCTGCTTCCCTGTGGTCATCTGATAAAGGTGATCCATCATCTGAGCATCCTCCCAGTTGTCCATCGTTTCGGTGTATCGCGGGCCTTGATACGGGTCGAGGGTCTGCATGACCCATACCTCCCCATCCTCGAAGATCATTAGCTCCTTCTTGAGGTCGATGATGGTGTAATTCTCAAAATCCCAATCGATGCCTAATAGGGCGGGGTAAGGATCCTTGTCCCCCATTATATCAATAACCTTAAAGTTTGCGTAAGTCTTCACCCCCGCAATGTCGACCTCGACACCTTCGAGTCGGCCGATTGGTAGAATGCAGTACTGGTTTTCCATTATGAATTGGATTCGTGAATAGGTTAGTCGTGGCCGTCCAAGAGCCTCCCACGTTTTTCGCGGCAGGGTGTTGACGTCAGACCCCAAATCAAGCATGGTGTCACTAATTTGGAATCTCGCAACCTGCGTGTTCAGCCAGAACTCTTTTCCTATTTTTCGCTTGTTCCACTTGATTCGCTGTACATACTGGGGTGCTATGTGCACTGGTTCCCCAAGTCCCGTACTCCCTGCAGTGCCCCTTCCACAGTATGCCTTAGCTGCTACCGCAGCGCAGCATTGTAAACAATCTTGAGGAGTAACTGGAGCCATTCCTCAATCACGTTTCTTGTGGCGCTCTGCACACCAGGTTCTATCAGCACGGGCGCCTCCAGGCCTCTTGTGTCCCTCAGCTGAGAAAATGCCTCTACTGCCTCCTGGAAATACTTCTTCTGTGCCTCGGGCCAGATTAACATGTTCGGGGAGGCTGGCCGAACAACCCATGTCGGCTCTTTTCTACGAGCGTCCTCCCTCATTTTCTTCCCTCCTCTCGTCACAATAGCCACGTTCTGCATATCCTGAGTCGCGGTCCCTCGTGGCTCAGAGTTTACCAAATTCATGCCTCTCTATCATGTCCTCTCTTCCCACTTCTTAATAATTTCTAAGCAGTCCTCTGTGGCATGGGCATTCACCCGACACTGGGAACACTAGGGACGTCGGGGAAGGGGACATTCCCAAGCCACGTGACCCTCCTGGTCACAGTTGTAACATTTCACTGGACCGCATCCCCCGGTGCGGCCTCCGCGCATACCGCTGCCTCTCCCCCTGGAAGCCTCATCCACCCTGTAGGAGGGACGATCTAGTCTATCCGCAAGTGTGTCGAGAGCCCTGCACTGCTCAGTGTTATGAGTCATGGAAACAAAAAACTCACAATATACATTTTTTGGGATGGTGGAGTGCTTCTGTAGTATCAGGCACATCCGAGTCGGATGTCCCATCGTCTGGAAAATCTTGCAGTATTCCGAGGCGGTTGCGCTTGGTTGCGGTGGGAACCCTGCATATGACTGTTGCGGCAGGTATACCCCCTATGGACTCATTGCTGGGCCGCCCACTATGGGTGGACCCCCCTGGATTGCCACAACAGCGGGTCCCACACCCGCACCACGCAGCCTAGGGAATTCAGTTGCGACATGGCCTTCGACCAGGCAGTGAGTGCACCAAACGTTCGGCCTGGCTGGTCGTATAGGCTGCATTTCCTTGAGCTTCTCTATCAGACGAGCGATCTGGTGTTGTAGCCCCACTAAGGAAGGATCCTGCTGGCCTGGCACCCCGTAATACTCCTGAGGGTAGCCCACCATGGCCTCTATTTTCATGGCCTACTCTAAAGCATCCTGCAGATTGTCAATCTTCTGCTGTGTGAGGGGGGTTCGTGTCAAGGGAAGTAGAGCCTTGATGAACCAGTCCCTCTAATGGTTTGGATCGATCGGGTAGCCGAGCTTCCTGATCACGTCCTTGAATTGCTGCAGCAGCTCCCATGCGGTCTCTCCTTCTTTCTGCTTAATCTCCCAGAGCTTGGACAAACCATGCTAGTCCGTCTGGGCTAATTTGAATTCGCAGACAAAATCCCGCTTTACATCTACGAGTACTGGATTAGGATGGGCCTCAGACCACTTGATGAACCACTGTAGAGCTCTCTCTCTGAGCGTGGTTTGGAACTCTATTAGCTTCCCGGCGTCTGGCTTCTGGCGATCCCTCCAAATGGCTTCGCAGAGATACCAGTGTTGTTCTACATCATCGTTGCCCCGACCAGAGAATTCTGGATACCGGGTGAATGACCCAGCCATATCTACTTGCGAAGGGCTGACCAGGATAAATCCTTCGGGTCCCGATTGCGCAATTGTCCCACTGGGGAATGCAATACTACTAGTGACACTGTTAGTCACGTGGGTCGCTGTCAACAATGAACTGCTGCGCAACTGACTTAATGCTTTTAACTTAACGAAAATATTACTTAAAGGTTGATAAAGTACCAGGGGAAGGTAGGGATCCATGCCATGCAAATTTTTGGAAGTAGGGATGCTTGGAGAGATGAATGTCGTCCGCTCGTGAAACAACCGTTGCATTGTGACGTACCATTTGCCATCGGAACCTTCTTCGGGCTACCCTCCTGCATCGTCTTCGTCAGTTGTCGTCTCTCCTTTTCTCCTAGTCGGGCTTCTGTGCACCCGCCGTACTCCCCTAACGGTCCCTTCTCCTTTGAGGGTATCCGCTAGAGTGTCCATAATCCCTATCCACTAAGGTGCCTCCTCTTGATTCTTCCAATCATTTTCCCGTCATCTTAATTCCCGCATCACCCTTTCTCGCCACCTGTCGATGATCTGCGCCTGTGGATGTGCTCGTTTCTTCCTTAACCTTCTCACGGCTTCAGCATCCATCCCCACTCCCCTCTTCACACTTTACGTAGCATCGGTCCCGTCATCCCTCCCCTAGCACTAGGGGCTTACGCTTCCATGGCCGACTTTTGAAATTCCACTAGCCCTTTGTCCACCATCAGGGCCTTGATCCACAACAAAATATCCTTGAGCAGTTTCCCTCTTAACCTAGAACGGAAGATAGCCTCAGCCTTCGAGAAGGATTGGTAGCACTCCACAGCAAACTCTACAATATACCTGTTCAAAGTGGTCTCTACCCAAAAATCCACTGTGTGGGTCAATTCATTGTCCAACCGATGCAGAGCCACCAGATCCCCATGCACCCACTTGCAGTTTATCTTCCGTGAGCTATCCCTAGGCACCTTCATATGCAACCTTTGCAGCCAGTTATAGAGGTCACTAGGGAACTTTCCCCAGAGGATCTTGTAAGTATCACTGGCAGAATCTGAGAAAAGGACGATATCCTTGAGCACCCTTTCCTTTTGATTCGTCAACTCCGCTTGCTAAGCAACGAACTGATCCAGATGGTTATCCCACCATCTCCATATTTCGCCTTCATAGATCCTTGATACCATGATCTAGTTCCCCTCATAACATGCGAGTCCCGACAACGAAACCATTTGTTGGCAAGGAATCAGGTCTCACAGGCAAGACCCAGGTTCAGTAGTTGTGGCCAAAAAAGGAATCCAATGTAGTCTAGAACCACGCTGGCATTATCCCCCTACTCCGAAGAGCAGAGAGTCTCACCCGAGGTGTGCTGCAACCACATGCAGGAGGGGAGCATATCGATAGAAAGGAATGGATCCGCAACTCATGATTACCATTAAACAGATTGCATAAACATAGATATATTCGTAAGAACATTCAGAGCATAAGCAGTTATTAAGCAAATAAAATTTTAAACCATCGCGACCATCATGCATGCATAAGAATTCACAGTAGGATAGTTACCTGCAATTTCATTGATATCTTCATCCCCAACAAGCGTTACATAGCTTCCGCAAGGAGAGCTTACAGTCTGATATAGATGCCTTACATAACAGAAAGGTAAATGAGAGAACCCTAGGAACTAGAGAGATATCCTGGCCGATCTCCTTCAGTCGCTCTGTATTCTGTCTCCTGTAGTCTCTTTATTTTGGCTGGGTGACTGCTATTTATTCACCCACTTCCGCAATTGTTAGTTCCTCTTTTTTTTCTTCTTCGGCTGCTTCAAAATTATCTCCTGTTATCTGTGTGTTCCACTTTCTGTTTTCTGTCATCTATCCTCATGCATCTGCTATCTTCATCTATCTCTTTCTTCTGTGCCACCTCGATAGCTCCGTGGCTTGTTGTAGTTGCGGCTTGGTCGCGATTGCCGTGTGTCATATTGCCGCAACCCAAAAAGGCCTCCTTTATTCAAAATTCAAAATATTCAAAATGGGTTTCCAAAACAAGGGCCCCAACACTCACCCTCTCCGTTAACTTGAGGTCTGTAATTTGGTGGTCCTCCACACATGTTAAAACACCTATGCAATAATAGCCATGAAACACAGATTAAAGCCTTTCTCTCTCAATTTTCACTTTGGCACATCATAACCTACTGTTTCTCCACCAGGTTTGAAAGAATATTTTTAATCATGCACATGGACATGAGCATTATGTTGCCAAGCTAAGGTTGCTTTCTATGAGAAGAGTAAGCTTCAAAGGCTGAACATGGCGTTTGGTATGCTTTTTCGAGTCATGATGGATTGACAATGGTCACTCTCTAAGCTCGAGGCTACATAGGTTGAGATTAATTTAATCATATTTGATAAAGCCCCGCCCAAACATGCGACTAAAAGTATGTTATTAAATTATTAGTACTCACCGATAAATTAAAAATATAAAACGACCAATGACATTGACACCTCATATTCATATACTGAATTACGAAATATTGTATGTTGGGGCTCACATCTGCGGAAGATAGCATGCAGGATCAGGAAAGAAATGGCAACAAAAACTATGGGGGCTCGACTTCGCAGCATGGCACGTTCATCCCATATGCATGAGCAAATAACAAATGTGTGAAAATTGAGGAAATTCCAACTCGTGGTTAAGCCATATATTTTCCGTTTGTATTGCCTCATGCCTGAGGAGCTGCTGACAGAAGGAAATTGATCATTTGATCTCAAACTGAAATCTGTGAGGAAACATGTGGAGAACCGTGTAGAGATCAACGCTTGCTATCACGCAGTTATTGGGGAAATCCATGCACACACTGGTTATTGTAGGGGATGGAAAAAGTATACATATACATTCTCTGCGGGTGCAAATATTAGTGTTCACAGACGGGGTATACCCATAATATTACCACCGTGAAACTTTTTGATATAATTCGATTACACCAACAGACCATTAGCAAGCTCACTCCCACCATGGGCTTAGCATGCCAAATGTAGCACGAGTACCTGTTATCACGGGATTTTATTAGTGATTCATATTCCTTTGTTATGCACTGATGTCGTGGCTGGGACATGTGGTGCAAACATTAATGGTTACAGCCAGAATAGTGGAGTAGTTTAGTCGCACGAGTTGCATCAATGAACCCCAGCCAAGAGTGTGATCTCTAGCTCGTTGCGACCGGTTGCTAAGTCACAAATATCCAAGAGCAATGATCGATGTGACTCCCTGACTACGCGGCCTCTAAATAAGTCGCAGCTTCTCTCGCCAGTCGTTGAGTCACAAGCCTAAGGCGGGAATGCAGGATGCGACCTATCAGGAGCTGCGACTATGCGACCTCCATAGTCACCAAGTCGCAGGGTCGGGCATAAGAAGATCCATAACTGGGCGTGACTCGCCGACCATGCCACCTCCATGTTAGGGTTGCGACCTCATGCAAAATCATTTCTTACTAAAGGATGGGTGTTTTATTATTTATGTCACTAAGAAGATAAACACTTACGAGAACTCATCGAGCCTTGATTTGAGGACGTATCTTTGTGGTTGGACACCATCCGATGATTACCTCTAGTGTGTAATAAATTCTTTTGGAAGAGCGTGGCTACAGTACACCAAATACATTGCAAACTTCATAGCATGACCCCCAGCATATGCGTTATTCATTTCTGGGTAAAGAGGCCAACCCCTTGAAGGTGTTTCATATGTTGTTCTCATCGCTACTCTTTAGGCAAATGAAAGTGAAAGGAGGCATTATGGTGGGGAGAACCATGTAAAGGAATGGATATTCCTTGGTACAAGAAGAGGTTCTCGTGTTGGGTTAAACTTGACACAGGCCATGAGTTTTCATAAATACCCAGAATGAGTCTCTACAAGAAGCAATCAAACATATGATGGTAGAGAAGGGAATCGTGTTTTTCAAAGGTACAGGAAGAATTAGGCACGCATCGAGAACCACCAAAGGTTAATCATGTAATGTGGGAGGCAATAATAAACTGAAGGAAGCACCTAAATAAATATCATAAATGTTTGTCGTCGAAGATCTTCTGAGAAGGATTTGGACTAATGATACCATTTACAAGCTGCACACGCAACATTTCGGTGTGCAAAACAAGACCACACAGGCGTCTAGATTTACTATTTGTTAAAACCACTTTTAGCTAATTACATGTGTTTCCAACATCAATTTTATTTTAAGTAAATGTGACCCATGTTAAATTTTTTACAAGTAGAAGCCGATGACTTGCATGGCAAGATCTGGGGTTTGGTTTGGCGACGAAGGTGGATCTTTACAATATTCCCAAGAACCTCACTTTAAGCTCCAAGGAACCGAGTCACGTGCACAGGACTGATATGCAAGACAAGGCATCTTGCTGTGAAATCCAGAGATCACCAAAAGAAGAATGCAAAAGGGACAAAACTTCAGGTCGCAGGTCGCAGATTGGTCAAGGTCGCAAGTCGCAGATAGGTTCAAGTCGCAAGTCGCAGATGGGCTCAAGTCGCAGGTCACAAATTGGTCAAGGTCACAAGTCACAGATGGGTTCGAGTCACAGGTCGCAAATTGCTCAAGGTCCCAGGTCACAGATGGACCAAGTCGCAAGCCAGCCCAACAGTCGGGAAGACCAAGAGTCAAGGGCAACTCAAGAGTCATCTCAACCTATATATACAACTTCTAGAAGGAGTAACATGGACTTTTAACTCGACAATGAAAGCCAATATGATAGAGGAATTTTTGGTAGAGAGCTAAAGGCACTCAGATCTTGGTATCAAGTAGTGAGAGAGGTAGCAAGACTAGGGTTTTGTATCATGCTTTGAGATGAATAGCCCATGTTCCACTATTTGGTTTTAGCGAATTGTAAACATCTATTTTACATTGCAGAAGAATTAATAATATATTCTCCATTTTGGCATTGATTCACATGCTTTTTTGTGGTGATAGCACTAGCTATCTAATACTTCATTATGTTGTACGTATGCTTTCATGCATGCCATTGGTTATGAACTATTTCTCAGTGGTTGCATGTATGTTTTATTTTGGATTAGTGTTTATTTTTCCTTGCCACGATGGTGATATATTGTGAACTACTTTGTAGTTAACTTCTGGCATGTTTTCTTTCGCATATGTTTGATTGGTTTTCGGCTCGCTGATCCCAGTCATGGCATACCCCCCTTTTTATTTTTCTACTTAGACTTGCTTGTATCTTTGTTTATGGTTCATTAATCTTGGGCTGATTTTTCTTCACTGATTGGTCATTTCATCTTCAACTCTACTCCATCATCTTATCATCCGACAATCAAGAGTGGAAACAACTATGGCAACATTCGGGCCCTCATATCGGATGGGGCTCCTATCCCAAATGGTGTGAAATCTGATTGGGACCTTTCACCGGGGAGACCCCCTTTGTTTTCGACAGTACAATTTTTCCCATCAACAAATTGGCACTAGAAAGAGGGCCGGATGACAAGCTGAGCCCTTAGAACCTGTAGTTAGTCTCATATCTGTAATGGATTGTCCCCAAATCATTCTCCCGAGATGTTTATCAGATTTATCTGGTTCTCGATGCTCAATCCCTGATGAACCTCTGTATCACTTGTCCTAGTTAAAATTCGATGGTGAAAACGGAGTTTCCATAACCGAACACCTTTCATATTTCTGTGACTTTTGTGAGTGTTACGAAATTGACAATGAAGAGTTGGCTTGTGTGCTTTTCTCCCTCACTCTCAAAGGTCGTGTTAAGCAATAGTGCCACACATTGCCGACAGCTTCCATCAATTCATGCGAGTAGCTTGCCGGTGAATTACAACAAGCTTTTAACAGGTATGATTCTCGAAATGTATTAATAAAGTTAAATGACATTAGAATGGAACCTCAAGAATCTCTAGAGGAGTTCTCTATCAGATTTTTTCATTATTATTTTGAGTTCCTTGAAAGGGATGTTGATTGGAAATATTTAATTGAACAGTTTTGGCAGGTTGTTTTCGTTTCCATTGAACAATTTCAATCGGAAACCAAGCTTGATCTTAGTGATTGCTATGAAGACCCGCAAGTTGCTAGCCATCCAGAATTTGTCCCTAATGTTGCCTTATCTACCTCCCCGAGTCCAGAGCACATTCAGGCCTCCAAGAAGAGTATTAATATTTGTTATATTCCTATTCCTCCTCCTAAATTTCCTTGTAGTGGAGTTGTGACCGCAAAAGTTCTGAGTGATGATAGACATGTGAAAGAAAATAAAACATGTTATAGAACCTCTGAATATTTCATGCACCCTGTCAAATCAAAGCTTGAAAACCGTATTGGCCCAACATCTCTCCTGGTTAATGAAACCTATGTCGACTCCACTGAATGTTTCCCTGGGCACTGTCCTAAATATTATTCGCACACTGATAATAAATTGAGTCTTGTCCCAGGAAAATTTGATTTCCGTACAAAATCATTGGACTATGATGGGCATACGAAATCATTGGCCTCTCTGGATGACACTGATGTGCGTGAGGAAGGCCCTTGTGCGGTTGATACCCCTGCTTCCGAATATTTTCTTTCATTTTTCCCTGTTTTATTTCGTGAGTCGGCCACATATGTAATTTCTTCAAGTCATTCAAAACTATCTTATACTAGCATTGACGACAATCACGAACATGCGAGTGGTGTTTCACAATCACATTACGAAATTGATGAATCTCTTATGCCAGGTATTTTTCATCCGCAATCTTTAAACAACCAAATGAGTGACTGCCTATCTCAGCAACCTCGAGATGCTTATTTTATTGATTCATCCCAATTGTTAACCCAAGGGGAGCCTAACATGCCAGGTACCCAACCTAATAAAATTAATGATCCCAATGATCACATCTTATCTGAAAACATGTTCATTCACACCTCTAAGAATTATCATTCATATCTATATATTGACCATATGAAGCCACTAAAGTTCGATGATCCACTTTGTGATGATTCAGGGACCGATCAGGAAATCGGAGCAATTCAGCTTCTGATGTCTGTTATCTCAAGTTCTCATGATCCTGATGAGACCCCTGAAACAAGTCAAACTAGGGTTTCTCGAAGTAAGGATTCTGAAATGACGGTTCCCATATATCATACTCCTCTCAGCACAACTGTGCCGGATTTCAGGTCATCTGGGCAAGCCTACCGTTCAAGTGATGCTTCTTTGAGCACATATTCCTATCCCGTAACAGATGATATGAAACAACTGATATACCCTAATTTATTCACTGGAAGGAAAACACCAATCATTGTCTCTAATCTTTTGGGTTGTTTCCCAGTCAGTGCCAGTTGCATTTAGGCACAAGTGTGTGATTTTTGGCAAACCTCTCTACTGCCTGAAAATTTTTCGGTCAATTCAGCCCATCCTAGGAAATATAAAGAATCTAATACATTGGATTGTCAATCTGCCAGTGCGAAAATATTTGGCTGAATTAGTAATGATCACACTGGCGGTTCTCCAATCACCATGAATAATGATCACATACGTTCCCTAGTTGATCTCACAAAACTGTCAAAGTTTGGAAGCCCCCCGCTCGAAGGTCCAGGGTTTGTCCAGGACGGTGAGGAATTTCAGCCTCTACTAAAAGTTGCTTTGGATCCTCACATCCTCGATAGAACCCAAGGACAACTCCGAACATCCTCGACGGAACCCAGGGACAACTCCGAACTAGGGTTTCCAAAATTAGGGTTTCTACACTTGGATTCATGAGCACCTCGAATTCGCCTGACGGATGCTTATTTTTTCCATCCCATCAAATTGATCATCCTCAACATCATGATGAGTTTTTTGGCTGGTTCGATGAACCTTATCCAATGAATATACCTGCAAATAGGTAATGTCTTACCCTGCTTCCGTCAGACCTAGGGTTGTGCATGGATGGATGTGTGTCATTTATATATGATTTTAGGTTTCAAAAACATATTTCTGTGTATTAGGATGAAAGGAAAATTCAGCTTGAACAATCCATTCTGGCATGTTCTCTGGTAAGTAGCCATGACCTTCTCACTGTTACACATGCTCTTCAAGTATGCCTTGTTGTTGGTGCACAATGTTGTATACTGCCTCTGATTGCGAACATTGTTGTTCTTGCAGGACAAGAACTAATTCGGTGTCTGCACTAGAAAGTCGATTCACAAAACCCGACCACCTCGTTGGTTAAACTAGAGTTTTTAGGTTTAGGCTAGCTAGGATCTGTTAATAAAATTTTGTTAGATCAAGCTGCTAATTAGATTACTCGCGAAGGTTTTTCTTTATTGTTTAAAATTATGTCTGTCGTCTTTCCTTATGGTTAATATCTTAGGCATCATGATTCTACATTTATTTTCACTCATTTTTCTTTCAGTTTACTTACTTCTGCATAATATTCAGATAATCATTGCATGTGTTTTTCCTTGTTTTCACCCGCAACTAGTTGATCTTTCTCACACATGGCATGTATTGCATCATAAGCCTCATCTGTTGCATCGCGTCATACACTTTCTTCCTCACATCATTTGCACAGGTGGTTGACATGGCTTGGAAAGTTTCTGTATATTGCATACCACTACATGAGCCCTCATTGAAACCTTGATGACATTTCTTACTTGTTTTGCGCTGATTGCTGAAACCCTAACTCCATTGTTTGCATGAAGTTGTGGTGGGTACCTCAAGAGGCAGCTTCTCTCAGAACAAGGCATCAAAGTCGCATGCTCAACACAATGCCTATGAGTTTAAATTCATTAGCCAGGGAGATGCGAGAAGGTTGCTTGTGGGGAACCCTAACGAGTTTGAGTGGCCTATACCCATAACCCGAGCCTTGTGCCCAACATAGTCTTGAACATATTGATGATCTGTTTTGCACATTTCGCCTATGGGTGATAGATGGGATGTGAAGGCTTGGCATGAGAGAAACCCTAATCAGGATATCTTTTAGTTTCTGTCAAACCAGATACAACCTCTCTTGCCCGTAAAATAAGCCGAGATCCCTCATCTGCCCATGCAAAATAAGTGCCACGAGCACATGAAAATAAGTGCTACAAGCACATGAAACGAATAAGTGTAAAGGATTGAGAAAGGCTTCCTGCACAGAGAGGTAATGCAACAACTCCGCTGAGGTATTAACTAGGTTTGCTGGTAGCGGAGCAATGTTTGTGATTTCTTGGAGTGACTCCACTAGGGTACTGTCCAGGCCTAGTGGCAGCGGAGCAACACTGGAAACATATATTAAAAAATTATGAATATAATAAGCCTGTTGCCTTGCTCTTCACATCATCAACATACTTCTGATGTTCGTGAACTTACGCATTGACGTGTTCTGATTAACAAGACCTAGCTGAGGCACAAGGATTAGGCATATCTGAAAAGGTCAAAGTAATTCAAAGGGTACCCACAGAACTTGTCCAATATTCCCTTGCATTAATATCTACAGTTGGGATGTTGACATAGATGCTAGATTCTACTAGTGGTTCACCATTTGTTGTAGCTGCTACAAAACCACCCAAAATTTTGGGTATATTCAAAATTTCGAGTCCCCCTCTGCTCGCTTATCCGTTAGGGTTTTGACCCGGCCTGTAGTCAGTGACATCCCCGTGACGTATACCCAGCCCCTCGTAAACATTTTCACCTTCATGAAGAGACACTTTTTCCGTAGCCACGCCATGTGTGTGGGGGGTCATCATGCATACACTTGAATGGAAAATTTTCTGTGTATTAAGTATATCCATTAGAAGCCCTTTCACCATGGATCATTTAGGCATTATGTTTGGGTACTTCACCAAGCTCATGTAGATTATTTGGGGGCATAATTATCTAAAGGGTAACTGTGAACTAAATGATATTATAATGTTTCATGCAGGTCAACCCCATGGATGATATACCCAACAATGTCATCACCACATCGAGGGAAAGAAACTGAAACTAAAACAACAAGGGTGCAGTTGTGGAACATGACACTCTCATAACCTGTCTGTATGGGGATGAGAACTAAGGCTACAGTTGAATACCTCCTCAAGACAAATGACAAGGGTAAGAGTAGTTCGAGCTGAAATATGAAAAGTGGAAGATATGTATCGCCTATAAGAAGGGAACAAAGAGTGCACTATTTGGGGGGAATTTTTGGTCACAGTTAAGCCACATCTTTCTGGGATTATAGTTTCACCCCTAAAGAGAGAGGGTTACATGATTCAAATGGTTATATATTCATTGAAGAAAATGGTGGCTTGAATCAACAACATCAACTTGCAGTGCGGTAGCTGTGGCAGGGCTTTTGAATGCAACCCTTGTCATTCCAAATTTCCATTTTCATAGCATTCGACGGGATCCTAGTAAGTTTAAGGACTTATATGATGAATATCACTCAATCCATTTGCATATAAATGATGTGAGGACTGTTATAAAGCTACCCGAAGGCATAATGGAAAGTTTGACAACAACATGAGAAATATTTTCAACTTCAGAATTAAAGCTTGGTCTCTTGTCAGTTAATATGAAGAAAAATTTCTCCCTAAAACTGCTTGAGCCTGATGTGATATGGATTTATCCATTTTCCAATCGATTGTCACAAGAGGTTCCACCCCCCAATTCAGCACCCTAGATGTTTGGCTAATTATGGAGTGTTACGGTTTGTTGATTCCATTTCTAAACTTGCAGGGAAGTTAGTAGAACGCATGATTAAACACAGCTCCACCATGGTGGAAAATATATTGTGGTTCATCTTTGTTTGTAAGAGGACATGGTAGATTTTCTTGCTACACATTTTTGGTGATGCTGATTACAACTCTCTTATTAGCACTAGTTATGATCATTATTTGGAAAGTTCCTTTGCCAGTTGTGCTTCTATTCTTCACTTCTGTCCTTATTATGGAAGGTATATATGTCTTTTTTCTGCTCGTTAAAGTTCCACATGGAGGTTGGCTTCATTTTGCGGTTTCCATTGTACTTGCTATTATAATTCTTAGTTGGAAGCATGGAGGATAGAAGAAAATTCAGTATCAAGTGGCCCACAACATAGACTTTGGTAGCCTGGGTACTTTTCTCTCTGACAAGGGAATTCGGCGGGTGTCAGGATTTTGTTTCTTCTATACCCATATCATCCATGTTGCTCCTCCTATTTTTGGTCATTATGTGAAAAATGTAGGTTCCTTGGATGATTTAATTGTATTAAAAACTATTAGGTATGTCCCTTTTGAAACTATATTACCACATGAACGGTTTCTTGTAGAAGGATTGGGATATACAGGATTTTACAGGTGCATTGCTTGATATGGATACAATGATTCCTTCAGTATTGGGGGTGATGAATTTTTGCATCAAGTTATTTATAGCTTGGACATGTATATCAAGTTCATTGCAGTTGAGAAAACAGATAAACCTATCAACCTCTAAAATTTTCCTTCGGAAGACTTCATATCATATTTTCCATCGGTTCAAGAGAATATAAGTGTTGCTTTAAGCTCAGTCTCCACATCTCGTACATCCAAATCATTTCAATATATAAATCCAATGTGTCGGTGAAATTACAGATTGAACTCATATACTTTCATCTACTGAATTTTGGGTCCCCCCGCTACTCGCTCAACCCATTAAATCACATGTCTTGCCATAAGTCTACATTTGCATGAGTGTTTGCCTATCCCCCATATTGTACATGCAAACTCACCCTCTCCATTAACTTGAGTTCTTTAATTTGGTGGTCCTCCACACATGTTAAAACACCTATGCGATAATATCCATGAAACATAGATTAAAGCCTTGCTCTCTCAATTTTCACTTTGGCACATCATAACCTGTTGTCTCTCCACCAGGTTTGAAAGAATATTTTCAATCATGCACATGGACATGAGCATTATGTTTCCAAGCTAAGGTTGGTTTCTATGAGAAGAGTAAGCTTCAAAGGCCAAACATGGCATTTGGTATGCTTTTTCAAGTCATGATGGATTGCTAATGGTCGCTCTCTAAGCTCGAGGCTACATAGGTTGAGCTTAATTTAATCATATTCGATAAATCCCTACCCAAAAATGTGACTAAAAGTATGTTATTAAATTATTAGTACTCACCGATAGATTGCAAATATAAAATGACCAATTACATTGACACCTCATAGTCATAAACTGAATTACAAAATATTGTATGTTGCGGCTCACATCTGCGGAAGATAGCATGTAAGATAAGGAAAGAAATGGAAACAAAAACTATGGGGGCTCGACTTCACAGCATGGCACGTTCATCCCATGTACATGAGCAAATAATGAATGCGTGAAAATTGAGGAAAAGCCAGCTCGTGGTCAAGAAATATATTTTCTGTTTGTATTGCCTCATGCCCGAGCAGCTACTGGCAGAAGGAAATTGATCATTTGATCTCAGACTGAAATCTGTGAGGCAACATGTGGAGAACCGCATACATATCAACACTAGCTATCACGTGGTGATTGGGTAAAGCCATGCACACACTAGCTATTGCAGGTGATGGCAAAAGTATACACAGACATTCTCTGTGGGTGCAAATATTAGTGTTCATAGAGGGGGTATACCCATAATATTACCACCACGGGATTTGTTGATATAATTTGATTGCACCAATGGACCGCTAGCAAGCTCACTCCCACCGTGGGCACAACATGTCAAATGTAGCTTGAGTACTCGTTATCGCAGGATTTTATTAGCGATGCAGATTCCTTTTTTATGCACTGATGCCGTGGCTAGGACATGTGGTGCAAACATCAATGGTTATAGACGGAAGAGTGGTGTAGTTTAGTCACACGAGTTGCATCAATGAACCCTAGCCAAGAGTGTGATCCCTGGCTCGTTGCGACCTATCGCTAAGTCGCAAATATCCAAGAGCAATGATCGATGCGACTCCCCGACTACGCGACCTCTAAATAAGTCACAGCTTCTCTCGCTAGTCGCTGAGTCGCAAGCCTAAGGCGTGAATGCAGGATGCGACCTATCAAGAGCTATGACTATGCAAACTCTATGGTCGCCAAGTCGCAGTGTTGGGCACAAGAAGATCCATAATCGAGCACGACTCGCCGACCATGCAACCTTCATGCTAGGGTTGCAACCTCATGCAAAATCATTGCTTACTAAAGGAATGGTTTTTTATTATTTACGTCCCTAAGAAGATAAACACTTACGAGAACACATGGAGCCTCGCTTTGAGGACGTATCTTTGTGGTTGGAAACCATTGGATGATTACCTCTAGTGTGTAATAAATTGTTTTGGAAGAGCGTGGCTACAATACACCAAATACATTACAAACTATGTAGCATGACCCCCAGTGTATGCGTTATTCATTTATCGGTAAAGAGGCTAGCCCCTTGAAGGTGTTTCATATGTTATTCTCATTTCTACTATTTAGGCAAATGAAAGTGGAAGCAGGCATTACGATGGAGAGAACCATGTAAAGGAATGGCTATTCCTTGGTACAAGAAGAGGTTCCCGTGTTGCGTTAAACTTGACATAAGCCATGAGTTTTCATAAATACCCAGAAGGAGTCTCTATGAGAAGCAATCAAACATCTGACGGTAGATAAGGGAATCATGTTTTTCGAAGGTACAGGCAAATTTAGGCACGCATCGAGAACCACCAAAGGTTAATCATGTAATGCGGGAGGCAATCATAAATTGAAGGAAACACCTAAATAAAGAGCATCAATGTTTGTCTTAGAAGATCTTATGAGAAGGATCTGTACTAATGGTACCATTTACAAGCTGCACATGCAACATTTCGGCATGCAAAACAAGACCACACAGGGGTCTAGATTTAATATCTGTTAAAACCACTTTTGGCTAATTACATGTGTTTCCGACATCAATTTTATTTTAATTAAATGTGACCCATGTTAAATTGTTTATAAGTAGAAGCCGGTGACTTGCATGTCAAGATCTAGGGTTTGCTCTAGCGAGGAAGGTGGATCCTTACAAGATTCCCAAGAACCTCACTTTAAGCTCAAAGGAACCCAGTCACGTGCACAGGACTGATATGCAGGACAACGCATCTTGCTGTGAAATCCAGAGATCACCAAAAGAAGGATTCAGAAGAGACAAAAATTCAGGTCGCAGGTCGCAGATTGATCAAGGTCGCAAGTTGCAGATGGGTTCAAGTCACAAGTCACAAGTCACAGATTGGTCAAGGTAAGAAATCACAAATGGGTTCGAGTCGCAAGTTGAAAATTTCTCAAGGTCCCAAGTCACAAGAAACCTCAGGTCGCAGGTCGCATATAACCCTAGGTCGCAGGTTGTAGATGGACCAAGTCACAAGCCAACTCAATAGTCGAGATGACCAAGAGTCAAGGGAAACTTAAGAGTCATCTCAGCCTATATATATAACTTCGAGAAGGAGTAACATGGAATTTTATCTCTACAATGAAAGCCAATATGATAGAAGAATAGTCGCTAGAGAGCTAAAGGCACTCAGCTCTTGGTATCAAGTAGAGAGAGAGGTAGCGAGGCTAGGGTTTTGTATCATGCATTGAGATGAATAGCCCTTGTTCCACTATTGGGTTTTGATAAGTTGTAAACATGTATTTGATGTTGCAGTAGCATTAATAATATATTCTCCTTTCCGGCACTGATTCACGTGCTTGTTTGTGGTGATAGCACTAGCTGTCTAATACTTCATTATGTTGTACGTCTACTTTCATGCATGCCATTGGTTATGAACTGTTTCTCAGTGGTTGTATGTATGTTTTATTTTGGATTAGTGTTTATTTTTCCTTGCCACGACGGTGATATATTTTCAACTACTTTGCAGTTAACGTCCGGCGTGTTTTCTTTCGCGTATGTTTGACTGGTTTTCGTCTCACTGATCCCAGTCACGACATACCCCCCTTTTTATTTTTTTGCTTAGACTTGCTTGTATGTTTGATTATGGTTCATTAATATTGAGCTGATTTTGCTTCACTGATCGGTCATTTCATCTTCACCTCTTCTCCATCATCTTCTCATCCGAAAACCAAGAGTGGAAACAACTATGGCGGCAACTGGGCCCACATTCCAGATGGGGCTTCTATCCCAAACAGTGTGAGGTCTGATTAGGACCTTTCACTGGGGAGACCCCTTTGTTTTCGGCAGTACAATTTTTCCCGTCAACGAGACTATTTCACTCTCACATGTGCGAAGCAAGGCTAGGTTTTTTGCTATTGGTCTAGGGTTTTCTTTTGCAAGTTCGGTCTTTGAGAAAGAAGAGAAGAAAGGTCAGAATGAAGGTCATATTGAGTCATCCTCAAGCACCAAAAGAGGGATAAATCTAAGATAAGATCTAAATAAGGCTTAGGAGACTAGCATAAGCTCACACGTGTGGAAACAGTTGCTACTGTGAGGGCTGAAATTGTAGAAAATCCACATAGATTCAACTAATCTTGTAATATGCTAAAACAAAATACTTAAATCTATTTTACAAATTGTGGAAGCCAATTATGATCGCACAATCACCTAAACAAGAAAGATAAATAGTTTCAATCTCACAACACAAATATTTATCAGGGAAAATCCTCAACTAAAAACCCTGTTATCTCTATGTTGCATTAAGTCAAAAATATGAAACAATGTAATGCTTCTCTCAGGCTTGAGAGCTCTCTGAACTATCTTTAACTCTCTCACTCTGATCCAAGAAATTTTGGTCTAATACCTAACCAATTTCTTGCCTTTGGATCCTTAGCCTTTCTTGCGCAACACCTAGGGAAATTGAGCCCCTATTAATTGGGAAATTCTTAGTAATTGATTGTGCAATACATCCAAGGCCTTCTGTTGACCTCATGCATGACCTATACAATTTTCTAATTATACAACTCATAATATACTCTCCATTAACCCCAATCTCAACTAGGTCTTCGTCAAAATTGGCACACAACCACTATTTATAGCAAATATTTAGTTATATGATTGATCATTGCATGTGAATTAAATCATATTTAATTCATTGGACCTCTCAGTAGCTCCTCCATTAGTTAGAACTAGTTAAACTAATTTTAACTCAAATAATTAATTTAAATAATTACAATTAAAAATAAATTGTAACTGGACCCCCTAAAACTTAGAGTGAACTCTGCATGCCTCCAGGTTGACCTTGAACTTGAATAGACTGAGGTAACTAAGTCTTCCTAACTCAGTTAACTCATACAAGTTGTCATGTGATGTGGAATTACAATTTACTTCTAATTTAATTAAGGGAAATTAAATTAGAATCCCTTTTGATGGAATTTTCAATATTTCTTGTTGCCATTTTCAACACCCCCTCTCAACAAGAAATGAATTCAACTCTATCTTGATCTGATACCTTTGGAATGTTCTGCATGCAACACTTCTCTCTAGTGTTGTTTCTACTGAAACTTCTAAAATTGAAAAACATCTAAAGTGAATCAACTATGATCATTATGATGCATCTATCACCAAAGTCTCTGACTGCTACTAGATATTACACTGTCTACTGAAAGCTCTATGATTTTGCTGACTCTACATTGTGCCATCTGCATTTCTGCCAACCCAGCTCTGTGCTCCCCAGTATATTACTGCTACTAATATTTCCATCTATCACTTTGTCATATGACTACATCAACCGCACCTGATCCATCCTGCTACTATGTACTATGGGATCCCGTAGCAAGGTAATGATCCATGAGAAAATACATCTCAATGGACTACCCAAATTTATGCACTATTGGGACTATGACTTCACATCGCCTCACCTCTCACCTAGAGTTATGGTTGCATGTGATCCCTCTTCCCACTTGGCTCGAAATGTCCCCCTACTGGAGGTCTCTTCTTGTTAATTTTTGCCAACTAGGTCCAAACTTCATGCTGCATTTCTCATATGATGGAGATGATATTTTTGTTGGATTCCTCTTTCATAGAGGTGCATTATTTATCTAACGATCATCTTGTTTGTATGAGCAGAACTTATATTTTAAATTTGTTTTCCACACATGTGCAAATTGTCAAGGTCGGCTAGAATTGTAATGTAGGCTCACAAGCACCAAAAGATATGTCACACACCCACAGCCATGAATATAAAAAGGACATACATGATGCTCATTTCATCATTCACACATATCAACATCTCTCTCTCATTTGATTGGTTCGTACAACCTTAGAGGCTTCTCTCTCCTCCACACATGTGAAAACAGGAAGCTCAAGATTTCAGACTGGTTTAGGGAAAATCTAGATAGCATTGACTTGGGTTAATCTCCATTGTTTGACTGTGTTTTTTAGGCAAGAATTTTGATCTAGAGAGGCCACATTTGTAGCACAAAAATTGAGGTCAAATGATGACCTTTGACTACGGCATTAATTGCAGCGTTGACCGCGACGTTGACTGGTTTGATCGAAGATTTTGACTATTAACTTGACTGTTTTTTGGACTAGTTTTTGGTCTAAGTTTGACTTTGAAGGAAGACCGAGTCTAATGATGTTTTATTGAACCTAATTGGAGGTTGAAAGAGTTGGTTTGACCAACAAAGTCTTTGCTGGCTAGGGCATCCTGTTGACTGTTGTAAAATACATTTCTCTCTCTCTTTGTTGAATAAGAAGAATTACAAATTACTGTATCTTGTGTTGGCTTATCTTCTATTGATTTAATTTTATGTTATATCAAAATTTACTTTCAATGGTTATGCGATTTCCAATTTGAACTGGGCTAATAAGAAATATTGAATTAAACTGCCCTAAACATAGAACATACCATGGTTATCTAAAATTAACATGGTATCAGAGCAAAGGTGAAGACAAAGCCCAAGCAATAAATCACCGAAGAAGTTGAATAATCAAGGACTAGGATAAATAGCCTCCTCATCATACAAAGGTTTAAAATCTGATGATAAGATAACTGATAAGTATGATTATCATGCTTGGAAAATTTCTTTGGATCTGACATTGGAAGATCAAGATGTTATGGATTATATGCAGGGAAATATCAATGAGCCTTCATCAAATGCATTGGCTGCCACTAAGACAAAGTACAAGAAAGGGGAATTCAAGGTGAAGAATATCATTAGGGATTCTATTCATAAGCACTTGGTTTCTTTTATCTCTGAGCTAGGCACATCTAAGGAAATGTATGATAAGTTGGCTAGCATGTTCAGGGCTAGAAATTCTAATCAAATTTTTTTGAAGAACAAGGTGAAGGATATCAACAAGGGTAAAGGAGAATCCATCCAATCATATCTCATGAGGCTCATCGAAATCAAGAATGATCTCTTAGCTATTGGAGAATCCATAGCTTACCGAACACTCACTCTTATTGCTCTTGGAGGACTCCCCTGAGAATGGTATGTATTCAATACTATTATTCTTAATAATAATATGATTCCTAATTTTGATGAATTGTTGACGAGATGCACCTAAGAGGAGACAAGGATGATGGAGAGAGACCATCCCTCTAATGGGAATGGAAGTGACCCCACTGCCTTCATCGCTCATGCAAAGAAGAGGAACAATGCTGGTCTGAGAAGTAAAAGTCATGGAAGAGTGCGTCCCAAAGGAAGAAAAGGAAGATGTTGCACTTGTAACAAGTTTGGTCACTATGCAACAGAGTGCCCTAATAAAAGGGACTCTTCCAAAGATGATGACAACAACAACTTTAGGGGGAATGTAAATAAAAGTAACAACAAGTTCAAAGGAAAGAGGATGGCTCTCTCTGATCAAAGTGTAAATGGTCAACCTTTCAAGACGTCGATAAATTCCAGTTATGATGAATCTAATGTTGTTGATAGGAAAAATGAATATATTCTTATATCTTCCCTCTCCGCTTCATCTCCTTCCGACACCTTTGATAATTGGTTTATTGATAGTGGTGCCTCAAAATAATTCACTGGATATAAGGAAGCCCTTGTGAATTTTTTTGAATATTACTTATGTAGAAACCCTACTGTTAAATCTGGTTATACTTCTCCTACTTTATCAAGTTATTAATGCTAAAATTTTAGATTAACATCGAAGTAAACACATAACAATCTTTGACTGATTCATATCTAAAATAGAATACATTCACACAGACAAAGTGAAACACAATATTTTCTCAAAAATTGTCCCCAGAAAAACCCAATGCGGGAAAACCATTCTTCTGGCTGCTGGAGGGTTTATATTATTGAGTATATTATGAATACAACAAATCTTGGGAACCTTACTAGTTAACCCAAAAAATAAATATAGATCTACAATAATACCTTTTGTTCTGGAGACTAAAAAATGGACTGATTCACACCCTCAAAAGGGATTTACAGAACTCAGCCCCTTTCTTCCTCTAGAAACCCCAACGCTGCTCTGAAGCTACTTGCATCAGCCCTGCTACCCTTTGCATGCCCCTACACTGCTCTGGAGAGGGTTACGTAACCTCATACTCGGTGACACGGTCCTTACGTTGCCCTGGATGGCCTCTGCATAACCTTGATGGCCTCCTCCTGCCTCAGCGTTGCCCTTTCTGGGCATGTGTAGCGGCTAAAACCCTCTGCATTGCGCAACTTCTGCGTAGCCTCTGCTTCCTCTGTGATGCTCCTTGTTACTGCTTCTCTGCCTCTTTCTGATTCTTGGCTTTGGGATTAAATCATCCCTTAGCCAATACTACCCCTCTCTGTAGTTGAAACACTTCTAGAAATTCTTAGCAAACCTGCCCTAGAATTTCAACTTAGTCTCAGTGCTCTGCCTCCATGTGTGTGTTCTCCAACTGACCCGAAGCCTTTCCTTTATAATTTCTCATTGGGAAACCAATGACCATGAGCTAATCTTGAATTGATGGCTCAGATTAAAAGAAAGCTTGATCCATGTGACTTAATTCATTTCCATCACATGTTTAAATCAATTACCTTTAATATTTTAATTTTCCTAACTTAGACTTGGGGCCCTTAATCAAAAATATTACTTAGTTAACTTTCTCTTAAACCGGATGGAATTTCTCAAATCCCTTTTTTGGTCTTGGAGATCTCATGTACTCTAGTCCCTCCACAAATTTTGGGAGCTATAGCACATCCGATGCTACCCCAACACTCAAAAATCTCAGCACTCCCTCTTAGCGAGGAATGTGCTCTAGTACGACACTTCTTCACCCCAAATCTCTGCATTGATCTCTGATGTGGGTCTTTGCGATGATGTTGGACCTTCTGCCCTTAATCACTATGTTGCTTCTTCTTTCCCGTACTATTTCCCATGAAACTGGCACTGCCACTGCCACATCTATACTGCAACTCCCTCTCAATCTGCTGCATTATGCTGCCATCTATTACACTACAGCTTTAGTTTCTGAGAGAAACAATTGAAAATCCTTCCCAATAAAATTATTTGGGATGCATCCTCATCACTGAAGCTCTATATGATGTTGATCTCTACTGTCATCTGGAGAAAACTACACATCCACATCTTTGCACTACGTAAGCAGACCTACACTGCATTGTTGAAGTCACATCAGCCCCTATGCTGAAGTCCCCTTTGATGCTGCTGCACTGCGCTGTCCTCCTGAAGCCTCTACGTTATTGCAGCTCTTCTCTACATAATAATATATGCTTTGTATTGTTGAAGTCACATTATCCCCTGTCCTGCTGCTACATCTGTGCTGCGCTGCTCCATTCAGCTTCTAGCTCTGCCCCTACTCCATCTGTGATTTTGCTGCACCCACTACTCTACTGGTCCCGCTACTTTCTTAAGGCTCCCATAGTTCGGATGTGATCCAAGAGTAGAGTTGCTCAGGGATATCGCCATTCCTCTATAGCTGCTCAAGAGATCCATGTCGCCCCACTTTCGTGGTTCATGAGTGCTCATGGATATGTCATCTTTGGAACCATCGTCTGCCACAACAGCCTTAGATGTCAAAGATTCCTTATCCTTCTTCTTCTTAGGACAATTGCTGGAGAAATTTCCTAAGTCGTTGCACTAGAAACACTTGATCTTGGGTAGATCACGCTTCTTCCTCCCTTGTTGCCTCTTTGATGCCAAGGCTACATCTTCTTCCTCTTCCTTATTCACTCTACTCGATCCGGTGCTATACTACTTCTTGGTGAACTAGTGAAGTTCCTCTTGACGGAGGATTGCCCACATACTGTCCCAGTTGGGAAGTTCTGCTCCGCCCAAGATACTTGGATAAAAGTTTCCCATTCCTCTGTGACCACATTCAGTGTTGTCCTCACCATCACATCATCCTCCAATTTTCCTCCCATGGCAGAAAATTGATCCTTGATCACCTGTAATCTGAAAAGGAAGGGCTCGATCTCTTCTCCCTTGGCCATCATGAATAAATACATCTGGTTCTCCAGAAGAATTCTCCTTTGGACAAATCTTCCCTCATATAGGGTAGTTAAGGCTTTCCACATCTCATTAGCCATTTTATTTTCAGCTATGTGTGGAACTATATGATCCTTAACCCCATCCATTATGAAGCACTTGGCATGTACTATAGCTTCCTCATGCTTCGCTAGGAGAAGAGCATCAGTTAGCATGGCTAAGATTTTTTCTGCATGGTTCCTCAGGTTGTATGCCTCCATGACTACCAGGATTCTAACCTTCTAGACTCCAAAGTTGGATTCGTCATCCAAACTATCCTGATCACGTCTTCCTTGAGGTGCCATCTGCTCAGCAAATATTTCAAAACTAATCCTTCTCTCTATGATAGAGACTTATGTATAGGGTCCTTGGCGAGAAAGGTACCTTTTTCTCCCTTTGATAGGTGACCTCCTCTCTTGGAAGTATGACAAAATAAAAGAATCGTCTCTCTTCAATACTCTGATCGATATGAAAATTTATTTGGCTGGAAAGCCTCTGAGAATTTTTTCTCCTCCCGTTCTTTTTCAACTAGTGCTTAGGTTAATTTCTGCAACTTCAGAAATTTAACCCCACCAGCAACTACTGAAGCTCTGCAACACTGCTTCCGACACTCTAAATCAACAACGGCTTCAAAATTGCATCACCCTTGCTAGCCTTGGCGTGATCAAAGAGTCCCAAAATTGTCACTACGCTACCTCTGCATAGTAAGTATGTGTACATACGTGGAGACTGCGTAGGACTGCGTCACTCTAGCCTATGCGTGGCTCTACTTCTTCTGCTACTGCATTGTCCCTTCTGGTCTAGCTTTCTATGGCTTCTGCTACTTTCTTTGGTGCTTTATGCAACAAGGATTCTTCAATCTCCTATTGGTGATCCTACTATATCTGGAATCGCTCTAATACCATATGAAAATTTCTTAAGATTACTTATGAAGAAACCTTGCTATTAAATCTGGTTATACTTCTCCTACTTAATCAAGTTATTAATGCTAAAATTTCAGATTAAAATCAAAGTAAACACATAGCAGTATTTCACTGATTTGGATCTAAAACAGAATACATGCTGACATACAAAGTGACACACAAGATTTTCTGGACAATTGTCCCCGAAAAAACCCAATACGGGAAAACCAGTCTTCTAGCTGCTGGAGGGTATATATTATTAAGTAGATTCTAAATACAAAAAATATGGGCACTTTACTGGTTAACCCGACAGAGAAATATAGATCTGTAGTAATACCTATTGTTTTGAAGACTGAAAAGTGGACTAATTTTCACCCTCAAACAGGATTTACAGAAATCGGCCCCTTTCTACCTCTAGAAACCCTAACGCTACTCTAAAGCTGCCTACGTCATCCCTGCTTGCCTCTGAGTGCCCCTGCAATGCTCTGGAGAGTGTTGCATAACCCTGGACTGGGTGATGTAGTCCTTACGCTACCCTGGAGGGCCTCTACATAACCTTGATGGCCTCCTCTTGCCTCAACGTTGCCCTTTCTAGGCCTGCGTAGCACATGCATAGCAACTGAAACCCTCTACGCTACGTAGCCTCTATGTAGAAATTATATAGAAACTCTATATCAATGGGTTCAATCCGATCATGTAATGTACTAAAACAAGATAATGAATCCTTCTACTATATTTGCGGAATATAAAACATGATCGCTCAATCAAATGCAAGTAAGAGAAAGGAAATTATCAATCACACAACACAAGATTATTTTGGGGAAAGCACCTGCTCAAAACCCCTCTTTCATATATTGTACATAGTCAACGAATCATGAAACAATACAATGTTTTCTTGCACCAAGAAAATCCTGCACTATCCTTACTGTCTCACTATGATCCTGCACAAAACTATCTAGAAATTATTAGGAAAAATTAACCAACACTTAGGCTTTTCTCAGCCCCTCCTTAGCCCATCCTTTCTCACACAATCCCTAGGAAATTAATCCTTATTCAATAGGATAATTAGCCTTTCTTGATCGTGAAATCCTTATGGAGCCTTCCTCTGATTTTATAATTGCGCCTGGGTAGTTTGCCAAAAATAAAACTGATTAATTACTTGTCTTTAACCTTTCTCTTAGCCGGGTCTCCATCAGAATTGACATGCATGAAAATATTAATAGTGAATCATCAGTTACTTCATAGATCACTACTTGTGAATTAAATATATTTTAATTCACTTGATCTCCACTAGCTCATCAAACAGTTAGGACTGGTTAAATTGATTTTAACTCAATTAATTTCAGTTAACTAATCCTACTCACACCACACTAGTGCTACAACTGCAACTGGACCCTGTTAATAATAGAATCACTCTACATATCTATCCTTTTACCCTCAACTCGAAATTCTTGAGCTAACTAAGTCTATCATACTTAGTTAACTATTTCAAGTTGTTATGAGATAAGATTACAATTTATTTAAAAATTGGTTGCACACTTTCTCACTAATGTGTCACTAGAATCCCTCACTCATGTGTGACCTGCAATCCCACACCTAGTGTGTGTGCATTTTTGTCCTTTCTAGTTGCAAATTTCATTGTTTCCTGTTGCAAATTTCAACACTCCCTCTCAACAAGAAAGGACTTCAATCTATCCTGATCCAGTACCTTTGGAATGTTTTGCATGCAACACTTTTCTAGTGTTGTTTTCACCTGCAACTACTGAAAATAAATAACCTCCAAACACCTGAATTAGTATAATTCATCTTTCATCAGATTCTTTTGACTGTTAGATGCTATTGCACATGTATACTGGACTCTCTGCGTTGTTGCTGACATCTGCATATGTGCCCTCTACATTGTTGCCAACTTTGATCTATGCTCCAGCACCTGAAACCTGTCACTCTGATTTTTGTCTTCCTGACATCTGAATGCATCAATCTAACCAATCACTCCTGCTACTGTTGTAATGTGGGCTCCTCGTAGCCAGGTTCGATCCATGAGACACACCATCTGAATGGAACCTGCCCAAATTTCTTCTTGGGATTAATTTTTCACATCTGCCCACCTCACACCTGGAGGTATAGCTTCATGTACTCCCTCTTCCCATATTTCTTGAAATTTCCCCCTCCTGGAGGTCTCTGCATGAGTGGACTCTTCCACTCGGTCTACTATCTGCTTCTCTAATTGTGGCTGCTCCACAACCTTCTGAGATTTCTTTTGAGGCTGCATGTTCAAAGATAATTGATCCATCTCAACCACCAAGTCATTAACCATTATTTTTCTCCCAAAATCCTTGCATGCATCCTCAACCTCGAGAGCATACAGATTCTTGACTCTTCAAACAATGCGATTCACCTCTCTCATGGCTATGTGTTTAAGGAACACCTTTCCTTTTCTAAACATCACCTCATAACCACGGTTTTCCAGTACCACTATGGAGACAAGATTCTTCCTTAGGCCTGGAACATACAAAACATCTACTAGTTTGAGAGGGGAGCCTGAATCCCTATGAAAGGTAATTGTACCTATGTCGGTCACTCTATACCTCCCGTCATCTCCAAACTCTATGTTCCGTTGGAGGTCCTTCTCCTCCAAGTCACTAAAGATATCTCTATTCCCCTTCATATGGAATGAGGCACCGCTGTCTAGATACCACATGCATCCCATTATAGTGCTAGCCATGCATGCAATCAAAGTAAAATCAAGCTCGAAGTGTGAAGCCAATGCTTTACCCGCTGCAACTACAGGATCCTTCTTACTTGCCTTCTTCTGTGGACAATTCAAAGCATAATGCCAATGCTCGTGACAGTGAAAAAATCTAACAAATATCTCTTACCCTATTTAGCTTGGGAATTCTTTCCTTTGGATTTCTTTCCTTTTTTGACTCGTGCACATTGTAATTGTCCCACCGTCACAAAAGTTTGTAAAAAAATATTTGATTTTAATTCGACGATATCTCCCTCATCTGAGCTCCAATTCTAGCAATTTTTTTTTCCAATTTGGGAATTTTTCGCAAGGAATCAAAATATGCTATTTTTTTTGAAAATTTTCATCCAATTTTTCAAATATTCTCTACAAACTCACCGCCCAAACAATTCTTGCTCTGATACCATGTAGAAGATATCTAGCACAGTTGCAATACCATGTATAAATTATATAAAAACTCTATATCAATGGATTCAATCCGATCATGTAATGAACTAAAACAATATATTGAATCCTTTGACTATATTTGCGGAATATAAAAAATGATTTCTCAATCACATGCAAATAAGAGAAAGGAAATTATCAATCACACAACACAAGATGTTCTTGGGGAAATCACTTGCTCAAAACCCCTCTATCATATATTTTACATAGTAAAAGAATCATGAAACAATACAATGTTTTCTTGCACCGAGAAAATCCTGCACTTTCCTGATTGTCTCACTCTGATCTTGCACAAAACTTTCTAGCAATTATTAGGAAAAATTGACCAAAAATGAGCCAATTCACAACCCCTCCTTAGCCCAGCCTTGCTCACACAATCCATAGGTAATTAATCCATATTAAATAGGATAATCAGCCCTCCTTGACTGCACAATCCCTATGGAGCCTTCCTCTACTTTTATAATTGCGCCTGGGAAGTTTTCTAAAATTACAACTAATAGTTTACTTGTCTTTAACCTTTTTCTCAACTAGGTCTCCATCAAAATTGACATACGTGAAAATATTAATAGTGAATCATTAGTTACTTGGTAGATCACTACTTGTGAATTAAATCTATTATAATTCACTTGATCTTTCACTAGCTTATCAAACAGTTAGAATTAGTTAAATGATTTTAACTCAATTAATGTGAGTTAACTGATCCCACTCACACCACACTAGTTCTACAACTACAACTGGACCCTGTTAATAATAGAATCACTCTACATTCCTATCTTATGACCCTCAACTCAAAATTCTTGAGCTAACTAAGTCTATCACACTTAGTTAACTATTACAAGTTCTTATGAGATAAGATTACAATTTATTTTCTAATTTATTAAAAAATTGGTTGCACACTTTCTCACTAATGTGTCACTAGAATCCCTCACTCATGTGTGACCTAGGATCCCACACCTAGTGTGTGAGCATTTTTTTTCCTTTCTGGTTGCCAATTTCATTGTTTCTTGTTGCAAATTTCAACACTCTATTTCCTCCCCATTGCTCCTAACTGTTGCTTCTCCACCTCTTGCTGATTCTTGGTGTTGGGATCAGATCATCCCCTTAGCCAATACTACCCCTCATTTAAGTTGAAACACTTCTGGAAATTCTTAGCAAACTTTCCCTAGAATTCCAGCTTAGTCTCAGTGCTCTGCCTCTATGTGTTTGTTCTCCAGCTGACCCCAAGCCTTTTCTTTATACTTTCAAGTTGGGAAACCAACTACCATGATATAATATTGAATCGATGGCTCATATTAAAAGAAATCTTGACTCGTGTGGCTTAAGTCATTTCCATTAGATGTGTAATATCCAAAAATGGGGATGCAACAGTACATGAACACAAAACTGGAGTAGCAGTGATAAATCAACTCATAAAATGTAAGAAGAACACATAGCCATCATAGTGATTTTATAGCAGCAAAATGTATACAATATCTTGAGGAAATAATCACTCAATATAGGCATCACAAGCCTCAGGAGAACATGTACATGAAAAATGAAGTACACTGCTACAAAGAAAATGCCCAAGGCTATAACAGTGTAGTTTATTTAGAGATACTATTGTTGGGAAGTGTCAATACACAAATATACAAATATAGGGCCCAAACAATGTTGGCAGTGAAGATCTAGACTCCCAAACTCAATTTCAAGACAATCCTAGAAGGATTTCCTGAAAAATACAAAAATGGAAAAATGTCGGAGTTGTAGTCCTAAGGCTGAGTAGCAGCTGCAATTCAAGAAATAGATGGAGATGGCTAAAGATGAAGAAACCTCCTCCAATGGATCTTCCAAGTGAAAGGCTGATCCTAAAATTGAAGATCTCACCCTCCAATCAATCACTGCAACCTTCACTGCAAATGCTCACTGAAAATAACACAGTCAAGGAGAGGGACTATGATGTAGGATATAGAAAATGTATTGGACAAGTGCCAAGATTTGAAATCAGCTCTAGAATCCTCCTCACTAATCTCCCAAAGGAATGGAAGCTCCCTCCTCTGAAAAATAGCTCCGGAAGTGGTGTTGTGAAACCTCCACTGCAACACCTTGCAACACAATGTTATACTTCAGCAGAAATAATGTTGTAGCTAAAGGAGGTGGCTTGGACTAAAGCCTGGATGTTGAGAAATGAAGTACAAACTCCTTAAATGGGCCTCTCAAAAAATGAGAAGGAATCCCTAAACAGGAATGCCTTGTGCTAAGTAGCACAACAACTCTGCTAAACAGCAAGAGAATGCACAATAGTCTAACCAGACCATAAAATCAATAATCCATAACATGTATTGCTATGGCTGCCTTGCCCTCCTTTTATAAAAATGGAAGCCCTCTCACCTTCGATCCCACTCATTAGGGTTTCCTCCACCAAGGAATCTTCCTCCCACTATCTCTGCGCTGTCTCCAAAGATGATCTCCACCTCTTATCCCATCGTTGTTAACTTGGTCAAACTTGACCTTGTCCACATGCAAATGTCCCTTTTCACACATGAGAGTGTGAAATCCAGCTCTTATGATGATCCCTTTTCACATTATGAGGGATTTTATTCATATTTTTATTATGCATGGGAATCCTTACACATTTATTCAACTGCTAGGTGAGAAAAACAAAAATCAATATTCCAATTAGCTGCATGCTAATTTTGGAATATTATAGTCCTCCCCTCCCAAATGTTGCTTGTCCTCAAGAAACTACGAGGACAGAACTGAGGAGTCTCCCCTCCTCTTGTTGTAGCATCCACATATGATATTCTCCTCCAAGGAATGAGATGTTGTCTCATCAATAAATCTCCATATTTCCCCTCCCAAGCATGCAAACTAGTTGAATAACTATCATCATGAAAAATTAGAGTACTCAAGGAGGAAATAAGGGGCTATCTAGAGGTCCCTTTGAGGAATGGGATATGAAATGTAGTGGGAATTATCAATCCCATGTTTTAATATCCCGTTTCAGGGATATCTCTAAAACACAAGAAAACTCCAACCAGAGATGGACTGGGAGGGCGTTTACTAGATATTTCACCTCTGAGAAGAGGGCGAGATCTGGAGGCTACCTGGCCCTTTCCAGACTCTGTCTAAGAGTATGGGGAAAACACACCAAGTATTATAGAACTGGAATGCTCAAAGATAGAAAAATAATAGCAGTGTAAGCATACAATAGCATATATAGAACGTGTAACAAATACTCCAGAATTCTAAGCCATTTTATTATACTGAGAAATATAATGAAATACAATAGGTAATCAGAGTGATGGCACCTAGAATTTCTCAAGGAAAGTGAAGAAATACTCTCAGAATAACCAAGTAATGGCTGCTCTCTAAACTGCATCCTAGCTACTAGAAAACTGCCGTGTAGCTGCTACTGCTGAAACAAGATGAGGATTTGGGGCTACTCTGCTCCTCAGAATGAGCTAAAACTCTGGAATCTGCCTCTGCTCACCAAACCCAGAAAAACTCAGAAGGAATTTCTGAAATGGCCAACCCCCGAAAATCACCCCCTTGAGGATCTACTATATTCCCCAAGGCTCGGGGCTGAGGCTGAATAGAAACCACTAAAATATTGCCCCAAACTCTGCCAAAATCCTCTAAATATCAAGTGTTGCCCCCTTGCTCAATCTCATAGCTTGAAACCTCCAAAAAGAACCAAATCCAGAGCTCCTCTGAAATGGACTGCGTCCTCCCTCTCAAGACTGCGCAGTCTCTGAATGCACTGCTCCACCAAAAAACCCAAACACCAATCCTCCTACAAAATAATGATGGAATTACCTCACCAGAGTAGGTACTCAAAGTCCCCCAGGGTTGAGGGTGAGATCTCTGAACGGAGACACTCAGTGCACTAAACAGTGTTGTAGACAAGCTAAACAGTGAGCGTGCTCAAGAAGTCGAAGTGACGAGCTCAATATCAACAACAACGAATGATCAAAATGAGGAGGCTCTCCTCTCTATATAATGTTAGCCTCTCTCAAACCCTAAGGCTCACCTCCTCCAATGTTGCCTCCCTTTGCCACGTGCTCCATCTTGGCCTACGCAGTCCCTCCATGTGGTCTACATGGGCCCCCTCTCTACATGGTCTCTTGGCTCCCTTGGCTCACTTAAGTTACAACGTGTGTCTACTAGGGGTTGCACTTTTTATTTTTGAGTGAGTTATGTCCCCCCTCAACTCACTTTTATTTATATTTTAACTATAGAAGGAAAAATTAATCAAAATTAATATTTCCAATTAGCTATCGCTAATTGGGAATATTACAGTCTTCCCTGGAAAAATGTTGCTTGACCCCAAGCAACTATAGTGATGGATGCTGCAAGATCTTCTCACTCTCCCAAGTGGCATCCTCATCCAGAAAATTCTTCCACCTCACTAAGAATTCCTGGACTTCCCTACTCAGCGGCTGTCTCTCCCTGGTATCAATAATGGCCTCTGGCTGCAACACAAAATTCCCCTCATCATCCGTAGGCAGTAGCTCATATGTCACTGTCACCTGCTGCCCCAATGCCTTCTTCAAGCATGATACATGAAAAATGTTATGAATCTTGCTGCATCGGGGAAGCTCCAACTCATAACTAACCTATCCAACCCTGCGTATCACCCTGTTTGGCCCATAAAAATAGGGCTTGAGCTTCTCAGCTCCCTTCTGCTTCAGTGACGACTATCGGTATGGCTGCAAACGTAGGTAGAGAAAGTCTCCTACCTCAAACTGTCTCTTCACCCGACCCCTATCGGCATACAGCTTCTGCTGGTTCTGTGCTGTAGCCATATTATCCTTGAGAGCTCGGAGGATGTCCTGACTCTCTTGGATCCAATCTTTGGCTCTTGGAGCCTTGCTAGCACCAAACATCACATCAGCAAAAGATAAAGAATGGTATCCATACAAAGCATAGAATAGAGACATACCGATGGACATTTGATGTGTGTTTTTGTAGCAATACTCTCCCAGATGTAGCCACTTCATCCATGCCCTCTGCTGCCCACTAACATAATTACACAAGTAGCCCTCTAGCCACTTGTTAACTATCTCTGTCTGCCCGTCTGTCTGTGGGTGGTAGCTGGTGCTCGGTGTCAACTCTGTCCCCACGAGTCGGAAAAGCTCCTGCCAAAATCTACCCATAAAGCAGCTATCCCTGTCACTGATGATGGTCTTGGGAAGACCATGTAACCTTAAAATCTCTTTGAAGAATAGCTCTGCCACCTACGCTGCTGAATAGTGCATGGATATGGCGAAAAAATGAGCATACTTTGTCAGTCGATCAACGACAACATATATACAGTCCTTGACCTGCACCATGGGCAATCCTATGATGAAGTTCATCGAAATGCTCTCCCATTTCCCCTCCGGAATGGGAAGAGGCTGCAATAAACCTGCGGGATGGCTCATCTCTCCCTTGTTCCTCTAGCAAACCTTGCACTCCCTCATATGCTGGAGCACGTCCTCCTTGAGGCCCTTCGAAGAGAACCTCTCTCTGATGGTCTGGTAGGTTTTGGTAAACCCCTTATGGCCGGACAAGGGTGAGTCATGTGATGCCTGAAGTATCTTCTTCTTGAGCTGTGAGCCCTCAGTCAAGAAGATCCTGTCTCTGTAGTAGATGATCTCATCAATCACCCTGTACTTGTCACCTGCCACCTGACCATCCAAAACCTCACAATAAAATCTGTCCTTGGAGTACTCCACCAAAATTCGAGCCCTTCAATCTGTATCCAAACTCATCAAATTCAACGTGGCTGGTCTACGTGAAAGTGCATCAGCTACCACGTTGTTCTTCCCCTTAACATACTCAATGTCAAAGTCGTAAGCCTAGATCTTACTGATCCACTTTTGTTGCCTCTCTTGTAGCTATTTCTGCTCCAAAAAGAACCTAAGGCTGTTGTGATCAGTCCTCACCCTGAACCTGTTACCCACCAAGTACTATTGGAATTTGGTCAATGCATGGATAATGGCCAACATCTCCTTGTCGTATATAGGATACAACCACTCATGAGGAAGGAGTTTCCAACACTCGTAGGCTATAGGGTCGCCTCCCTGCATCAAAACTGCACCGATCCCCTCTCCCAATGCATCACACTCTAAAACAAAAGGCTGCTTAAAATCTAGCAATGCAAGCACTCGGCAGCTGCTCATAGCCTCCTTGAGCCTGTCAAAGGCCCGTTGTGCTATATATGTCCAATTGAATGCCCCCTTCTTCGTCAAATCTGTAAGGGGTGCAGCAAGCTAAGAGAAACTCTTGACGAACTTCCTATAATAAGTGCAGATACCAATAAATCCCTGAAGCTTCGTCACATTCCTCGGCTCTGGCCAATCTCTGATGGCCCTGATCTTCTCCTTGTGGACCCTAACTCTATCCACTCCAATGATGTGACCCAAATACAACATCTCCATCATCCCAAACTCACACTTGGAGAGCTTAGCATAGAACTGTTGCTCCTCCAAGATATGTAGCACTACCTCTATATGCTAGAGATGCTCCTCCCAAGTCCTGTTATATATCAGTATATCATTGAAAAATACCAATACAAACCTCCCCAGATGACTGCGGAAGATATGGTTCATGCAATACTGGAAAGTGGCTGGGGCGTTGGTTAGCCCAAAAGGCATAACCAGGAACTCAAAGTGGCCATAATGACACCTTAAAGCGGTCTTAGGAACATCCTGCTCCCTCACACGAATCTGATGGTACCCGGATCTCAAATCAATCTTTGAGAAGAACTGTGCTCCCCTCAACTCATCCATAAGCTCATCAATCCTCGGTATCAGGTACCTGTTCTTCAGGGTCTTTTTGTTCAACGCCCTGTAATCAATGCACATCCTCAATGTGTCGTCCTTCTTCTTCACCAACACCACAGAAGAAGAAAGAGGGCTGGTGCTTAGCCAAATGTGTCCAAGAGCCAGCAACTCCTGAGTGGCCTGCTCGATCTCATCCCGATAGGCCTTGGGGTTCCTATACAGTGTGGTAATAATGGCCTGGATACCCTGCTCTAACTCAATCGTGTGCTCAAACCCCTGATCTGGTGGCTGGCCTAGTGGTATATCCCCAAACATCGTGTCATATATTTCAAGGATGGCTTGTATATCCGGATCAATTATCTGCCCGACAGTCCCTGCCTCTCATGTCTACAACTCAACTGCCCACTCTATGTCTCCCTTCTGGAAGTCTGCCTCCATCCGGTGAGCTGAAATAGCCTAGGGTGGGTAATTGTGCATCCCACGTATCTTCTCATGCTTCCCAGTCTTCTTATCATCCCACTCCATCTCCAAGGCCTCCCAATCTGTGGTGACCTTCCCCAAGGTAATCAGCCACTAAACACCCAGTACCACATTGGTATCTGGTATGTTGACCACGAAAAAGTGATCGGTCACTGTGTAGGTACCCATCATCACAGCCAGCTCTAGAACATATCTGGCACATTGCATCGTCTGATATCCTGGGACCAACACTGAGAATCCATCAAAGCTCTTTGTCGGTATGCCTCTCCGCTCAACCATCTGTGCATCGATGAAGTTGTGGGTTGCCCCACTGTCTACCAAAACTGAAACTCGTTGCCCCCGTACTATCCCTCGGACACGCAGCGTCAAATACTTGGGTACTCCTCGCAATGCTGCAAGGGTCCCCCCTGTGGGTGCAAAAGCTGCACCTCATGCTCCTAGAGGTGGAGGTGGAAAATGATCCTGCGCTGTCTGACTATCTCCTGCCTCCCCATCCTCATACTCATCCTCTTCCCCGCTTCTCTCAGAGAATACCTCAATAAAATTTGCTTTTCCAGCAGCACATCTGTGTCCTGGTGGCCATGGCTCCTGACAAGTAAATCACAACCTCTTCTTCTTCGACTCCCTCCTGGCATCATCATCTAACTGTCCCCTATCCTGATTCCCCTTTGGAGGTGGAATCCTCACATCCTTCCCCTTTGGCTGGAAAGCTTGCCTCGGGGGGTAAGGTGTCTTGGTCCTAGGTAAGGCATCCTGCAAATCCTGGGTCTTGCCAATGGCATCTTGGAGTGTGGCTGGTCTAGTGGATCTGACTAGACCCCGAAGTGGCTCTTCTAACCCCTCAACAAACATGTAGATCATCCATGCTGTGGATAGATCTGGCACCATCACTAAAACCCTCAAGAAATTTGTAATATACGTCTTCGGGCTCCTGGTCTATTTGATCCTCGTCAGCTCAACAAAATGCTCCTCTAGATCCCTCCAGTCAAATCTCTCTATCAGTATCTAGGTGAACTCAGCATATGTGGTCACTGTTGAATGCCCGAGTGTCACCATCCCATGGAACCACCAGTCCTAGGCCTCACCATCCAAATGCAGCGTAGCCACCTTGATGGCCTTCGACTCTGCCATATGGTTAAGATGGAAATATATGTCCAGCTTCTCCACCCAAGACTTTACCAAAATGTTTGATGAGCCATCAAACGTTGACAAATGGAATCGGCTCACTGTATGCTGGGTGTCCCCATCATGATAATGTCAGTGCCCTCTGTGATGATCGCGAGGTCTGCTGTCTCACTGGAGCTGAAGAAAATCTTTGAATGAAAGGGCATCCCTGAAATCCTGCCCATATGCCTGGTACTCCGCAAAATAGTCACCCATGTGACCAGGCTCTGGCTCATGCTGTGCTCCTGCCCCTGTGTCTGCCCCCAAAAAAGTGGGCATAGTGGAACGTGTGGGTGCATGTGATGCCTAGTGCTGGGTAGCATCACACTAAGTGGAAATACACTTCAGCAAATGGTGGGATGTACCCGATCCCTCACCAATCTGGAAACCCCTTGGGGTTTCATGCTATCTAGCCTCCATAGCAGTGAATCTCTACCCCATCAACTCGATCTGCCTCGCTAGATCCTATATTGATCTAAGGATTGCTTACCCAGACCGTTTTGCATCACTGTCATCTACCATTGGCTCTCCCTGTTTTTCATCTACCATAGGCTCCTCCTGATCTGTGTCTATCATAGGCTCCTCCTGTTCTACGTCCACCACCCGAACGTAGTCCCCCTCTCCATAGGTGTTCTCCAACCTACGCTCAATATCTCTACACTTCCTGCCTCTGTAACAAATGTAGGGCTTCTCCCCCAGTTTCATAGACAACTCGCTCCACAGGCTGAGCCAGGACTATGCTCTGATACCACTGTAATATCCCATTTCAGGGATATCTCTAAAACACAAGCAAAATCCAACCAGAGATGGAATGGGAGGGCGTTTACCAGATATTTCACCTCTGAGAAGAGGGTGAGATTTGAAGGCTTCTTGGCCCTTTCCAGACTCTATCTAAGAGTATGGGGAAAACACACCAAGTAGTATAGAACTGGAATGCTCAAAGATAGAAAAGTAATAGTAGTGCAAGCATATAATAGCGTATATAGAACGTGTAAAAAATACTCCAGAATGCTAAGAAATTTTATTATACTGAGAAATATAATGAAATACAATAGGTGATAAAAGTGATGGCACCTAGACTTGCTCAAGGCAAGTGAAGAAATACTCTCAGAATGACCAAGTAATGGCTGCTCTCTGAACTGCGTCCCAGCTACTGGAAAACTGTCGTGTAGCTACTACTACTGAAAAAAGATGAGGATTTGGAGCTTCTCCCCTCCTCAGAATGAGCTGAAACTCTGGAATCCGCCTCTACTCACCAAACTAAGAAAAACCCAGAAGGCATTTCTGAAATGGCCGACCCTCGAAAATCACCCCCTTGAGGATCTACGTTATCCCCCAAGACTCCATGCTGAGGCTGAATAGAAACCACCAAAATACTGCCCCAAACTCTACCAAAATCCTCTAAATAGCAAGGGCTGGCCCCTTGATCAATATCACAGCTCGAAACCTCCAAAAAGAACCCAATCTGGAGCTCCTCTGAAATGGACTGCGTCCTCCTTCTCAAGGCCGCGCAGTCTCTGAATGCACTATCCGCCACAAAACCCAAACACCAATCCTCCTACAAAATAATGATGGAACTACCTCACCCGAGAAGGCACTCGAATTCCCTCAGGGCTGAGGGTGAGATCTCCGAACAAAGACACTCGGTGCACTAAACAGTGCTATAGACAAGCTAAACAGCCAGTGTGCTCAAGAAGTCGAAGTGACCAGTTCAATATCATCAACAACGAATGATAAAAATGAGGAGGCTCTCCTCTCTATATAGTGTTAGCCTCTCTCAAACCCTAAGGCTCACCTCCTCCAACGTTGCCTCCCTTTGCCACGTGCCCCATCTTGGCCTCCACAATCCCTCCATGTGGTCTATGTGGGTCCCCTCTCTACGTCATCTCTTGGCCCCCTTTGCTCACTTAAGTTACAACATGTGTCTACTAGGGGATGCACTTTTTATTTTTGAGTGAGTTATGTCCCCCCTCAAATCACTTTTATTTATATTTTAACTATAGAAGGAAAAATTAATCAAAATTAATATTTCCAATTAGTTGTCGCTAATTGGGAATATTACACATGTGGATCCTCCATCCCCAAGCTATCATCCATACAAAATGAGCCACCCTCCAAAATGGTAACTCATGTAAATCCTCCTCCACCTTTTGCTCCTGAAATGTAGGTGGGTTGAATATCTAATCATGGTAAACAAAATAGCCTACCCCACACTGTCCTCCTCTCCACTTATGATGAGTGTAGAGTAACTGCTAATCTTGGGCTGCAATAATGTTTCCCTCAGGTGGCAAGAAGAAGATTAGAACTCCAAAGATATTTTCTCCAACGTTTTGAATCATGCTAGCCCAAATCATTCCATATGTGATGGATAGGAAAGCACCACCATATGGCATCCAATCAATATCATGGCCCACCTCATGAAAAGGAAAGTGTTTTTCCGTGGTGGCCATATCACCTCCCATGCTCCCATTAGAACATGTAATGTAAAAAGTGTGGGGATCCTCTTCCCCAAAGGACACATCCAACCAATGTGTCTCTCCCCCAATCATGCTCCCAATAAAAATAAGAACAAAATTGGAAAATTAAATCATGATTAGCATCAAAATGAGGAAAATACTGAAGGTTTCATGTGGTGCTGGATGGTACCAACAGTTTCCTAAGTGGTCACAACGCATTTTTCCCAACTGCTGCTTCAGAAAATAATATGGCAAGTTGTTTCTTGACAAATTACTAGTTTTATATGTCATCACATCTACTAGTGAATAGTAAATGGCTTGGTGAATCAACTGAGTATACATAGAAGAAAAATGAAACACTTGCCCAAGGCCACATAAAATATGGATGTCTCCATCATATAATTTGGCCCAAAATTGACCATGGAGCCAAAAGAGAGGCTTGCCCTCTTATGGAGCAATGCATTTTATAGGAATGGTAAGAGTATGCAAATATTGTGTTAGACAATCAATAAATGCAAAAAACAAGATTCTTACCATATACTGGAAGTAAGAAGATGTATGGATCCATAAATAAGTCCTCCATAGTTGTATGACATACTCCCATGAAGAGGAATGAACCATATGATGCATGAAGATCACCCTTCTTATGCTTGGAAATCCAAGTTAAGAAGATCATATCTTTGTAATAGATGTTTCCATCGACTACTCCATCTCTTTCACCTCCTCCTTGTCCACCAAGTGCATCCAATGTGAAGTGATCCTGGGGATACTCCATCAATGAACCCCAACTCCAAAGTGACAGTGCTGTTGGTCTATGATAATAAGCTCCTGCCAACTCATAACTCCATCCTTTGACATGCTCCTTGTCAAAGACATCTCCCACAATGCTGCTATATATAAGAAGTTTCTTCCAAAGTGGAAGTATATCCTGGTCATCCAATATCATACAAGTAAAAAGATCCTTGTAATACTCCACCAATAGCTAGGAATTCCAATATGGATCTATCCTCCACAGTGATAGCGCTAATGAACCATCATGAAGAACATCTGTCATATGGTTGTCCTCTTCTTTGAAATCTCCCATGCCAAAGATGCAAGTTCGAAGGCTACTATCCTTCCCATGCTACTCCTGCCACAACACAGAGTCTGATATGAGAGTGGTTAATGATGATTTTGAAAGAATGCTCCTTCTCTCCTTGAGTCTATCCAAGACTCCCAACGTTGTACCAAGCTCTCCCAAGGTCTCCACTCTCTTGAAATCAATGAGTAATGCCTCCAAATGTGAATCATCCCTCATCATTTGCTGATCTGGTGGTCTCCCTGGTGAAATGCCTCCATGCAATGAGACATCATCATGAAGAGTAGACTGTATATATGGATGGAAAGAATTGTCCTTGCCCTCACTGAGCAATCCAGTCTCCCTCTTCTGTGCATCAACCCTCTAAAATAGATATGGTTGTGTGCTCCTCATCAATTTATGTTGGTCATCCTCCCTACCTCCTCTTTCCATCTGCATGGTTTCATAATATGTCAACAATGGCACATGCTGATCATGGGTTGTGCCTTGATCTCCACATATGAGATCCTGGGGAATTATTTGCAATGATACAAGAACCCCTCTAGTTGAAGCATGTGCTCCCTCTACCTCTGCATGAGGTGCTAGATAAACTCTAGACATGACAGTGTTTTTTCCCTCATCCTCATCAATATGTATGGGAAACCTCCCAGTGACTAGATCCTCTTTTGAAAAAGGGATCTCCATACCCTCTTGCTCAAGAATATGAGATAGAGGTCTTGCCTCTAGCAGGGTATGATGCAAGATATCAGCCTCCTCAATAGTTTTCTGAAGTGGAGTTGAGTTTATGGTTTCCTCTATCACATGCAAGGTTTTTGTTTGCTTAGGTTTGTTTAGCTCCACCACATGTGTTTCAGAAATTTTTCCATCAAATATTTCCACTAATGTCTTAGTGAACCTAGAATAAGAAGAAGTATTTGCATTCTTCAAAGAAAAAGACTCAAATATCCACCATGCATAGGCCTTACCTCCAAAATGCAGCGCTACAACTTTGATGGCTTCATCTTTAGAAATGTGATGTTGCTGCAAATAGGAGTCTAGCTCCTCCACCCAAGCTCTAGCTGACCATGTAGGTGAACCATCAAAAGTAGATAGAATAAATCTACCCATATCATGTCGCTTGCTTCTCTTCACCTTGATCCTACAAAACTCTAGAAAAGTAATATGATCTCTAAACTTCTGAGTTTGAGATTCATACTCTTGCAAAAAATCACTAAGAGTTTCCCTCCTAGCCATTCCTTCTTCTTCCCTTTATCTCATAGAAAATTTGGGCATAGGAATACGTTGTGCATCATAGTGTGTGGTTGTATGCTCGCAGTCATCACATGAAAATCAAGAGTTTGATTCAGATCCAAACTCTCTTGGATATTCTATACACATCTCCCTTCTCATCTTCTTGAGATATTCATGAATGCTCTGCAAAGTTTGAGAAAGAAACTTTGGAAGTCTCTCCTCTTTTCTTCCTCCAAAGTATGGAGTCTTATTTTTGTCTTTTCTTCTCATATTTTCTTCTTCTTGTCTTCTTGATAGCATATTGGCTAATATTCCACAAGCTAAGCCAAGATTATGCTTTGATACCACTGTAATATCCCAAAATGGGGATGCAACAATACATGAACACAAAACTGGAGTAGCAGTGATAAATCAACTCATAAAATGTAAGAAGAACACATAGCCATCATATTGATATTATAGCAGAAAAATGTATGCAAGATATTGAGGAAATAATCACTCAAGATAGGCATCACAAGCCTCAAGAGAACATGTACATGAAAAATGAAGTACACTGCTACACAGAAAATGCCCAAGGCTATAACAATGCATTTTATTTACAGATATTGTTGCGGGGAAGTTTAAATACACAAATATACAAATATAGGGCCTAAAAAATGTTGGGAGTGAAGATCTAGACTCCCAAACTCAATTTCAAGACAATCCTAGAAGGATTTCCAGAAAGATACAAAAGTGGAAAAATGCCGGAGTTGTAGTCGTAAGGCTGAGTAGTAGCTGCAACTCAAGAACGGGATGGAGATGGCTGAAGATGATGCACAAGATGAAAAAAAATCCTACAATGGATCTTCCAAGTGAAAGGTTGATCCTAACACTGAAGATCTCACCCTCCAATCAATCACTGCAAGTTCTCACTGAAAATAACACAGTCAAGGAGAGGGAATGCACTGTAGGAGATAAAAAATGTCTTGGCCAAGTGCCAAGATTTGAAATCAGCTCCGGAATCTTCCTCACTGATCTCCCAAAGGAATGGAAGCTCCCTCCTCTGAAAAATAGCTCCGGAAGTGGTGTTTTGAAACCTCCACTGCAACACCCTGCAACACAACATTATACTTTAGCAGAAATAACGTTGTAGCTGAAGGAGGTGGCTTGGCCTGAAGCCTGGATGTGATGAAATGAAGTACAAACTCCTTCAAGAGGCCTCTCAAGAAAGGATAAGGAATTCCTAAACAGGAATTCCTTATGCTAAGCAGCACAACAACTCTGCTAAACAGCAAGAGAATGCACAGTAGTCTAACCAGACCATAAAATCAATAATCCATAACATATATTGCTATGGCTGCCTTGCCCTCATTTTATACAAATGGAAGCCTTCTCACCTTCAGTCCCATAGAAATAATAGAACCATTTTGGAAGCTTCTTGTGCCATGCTTTATGACCAAGGTGTTTCGAAATTTCTATGGGGAGAAGCTGCCAATACCATTGCGTATGTTCAAATAAATTCCCACATTATACATTGGACTCCAAAACTCCTGAAGAATTATTCTTTGGTAAGAAGCCCGATGTCTCTCATCTTAGATTTTTTGGAAGTCTCGCTTATTTTCATGTGCTGAATGAAAAGAGGAACAAGTTGGATGCTTGTGGGAAGAAGGGAACATTTGTGGGCTACAGTGAAAGCTCGAAGGCATATAGAATCTATGTAAATGGTCAAAGAGAAGTGGAGATAAGACATGACATCACCTTCGACGAAGATGCTTTCCTTAGGAAAGTAAAGGATATTCCTATCTCAAAGGAAGACAAAGGAGAAGAAGAAGTTGGAAGGAAGGAAGAACATAAGGTTGAATATATGCCAACTGTTGAAGGACCGATGGATCCTATAGATCCACCTTCTTCAAATAAAAGAAGACCATCATGGCTTAGACACAATCTCTAAGATGCTGAGGGACATACTGCTCCAAGGGGAACATTCCGTGAAAATAAGAAGTCGAATAGGTAGCAAGGGTACCTAGTAGCCATGAGTATTATTGTACAATTTGGGCCTAGAACTTTTGAAGAAGCCGTAAAGAATCAAGTTTGGAAGGATGCTATGCACGAGGAATATGAGTCGATCAGGAATAATGATGTATGGGATGTGGTCCCTAGACTGAAGGACAAATCTTTTGTCACCTTGAAATGGCTCTATAAGGTCAAGGATCCGATGGAAGTGCTGAAAAATACAAGGAAATATTTTTTGCCCAAGGCTTCTCTCAAAAGGAAGGCATAGATTATGATGATATATTTGCACCTGTTGCCCACTATACCACCATCCGATGAATGATCTCCCTTGATGCAATGCAAGGATGGAGTCTCCATTAGATGGATGTGAATATTGCTTTCTTACATGGTTCAATCAAGGAAAAGGTATATGTGGAACAACCTCTCGGGTTCGAAGTCCAATATAGAGACACATATGTATACAGGTTGAAGAAAGTCCCCAGGGCTTGGTATGAGAGGATAAATAACTACTTGACGAAGCTTGGCTTTGCTCGAAGTGATGCTAATCCAAACCTTTATTTTAACGTTGATAATGACAAGCCTCTCACTCTAGTTCTCTATGTCGACGATCTCTTTCTGATAGGTGTTGACCCTATCATTCATTAATGTAAGAGGTAGCTAGCTTCCAAGTTGGAGATGAAGGACCTAGGACTGATGCATTATTTCCTAGGCTTGTAGGTATGGAAAAATCTAGGTGATATTTTACTTTCTCAATGAAAATATGTTGTGAAGTTGTTGGAGAGAATTGTGATGGTGGACTGCAAGTCCATGACTAGTTTGATGGAACTCAACTTTAAGAATTTGTGTGGAAATGTTGTTGGGCCCAAGTTAGGAAATCCCACTGAGTATCGTAAACTTATTGGGGCCTTTATGTTCTTAATGAAGTCATGTCTGGACATATGTTTTGTAGTGAACACATTGAGTGAAAACATGGTCAAGCCTCATCACATTCACTGGATTGGTGCCAAGAATCTCTTGAGATATATTTGGGGAACAATAAACCATGGGCTTAGATACACTACTGGGAGTATGAGGATCCATGGATATACCGATTTTGATTGGGCAAGAAGTGTGGTGGATCATAAGAGCACATCTAGATGTTGCTTCACTCTAGGTTCTGCTTTGTTATCTTGGATGAGAAGGAAGCATAAATCAATTGCTTTGAGCACTGCTACGGCTGAATACATTGCGGCGAGTATGGCCTATTGTGAGGTTGTTTGGTTAAGAAAGATCTTCAATGATCTATTTGGACATGTGTTTGATACCACCATTATTCTTTGTGATAACCAAAGTGGGATTCGTCCTTCTGAGAATCCCATGTTCCATGACCATTCCAAGCATATTGATATGAGGTACCACTTTTTATGGGACATGGTACAACGATGCACCATAAGGCTCCATCATATTGGGACCGATGAACAGTTCGTAGATATTCTCATGAAGCCCCTAGTGAAGGTCAAATTCTTAACCTTCCATGAGAATCTTGGTATCGTGGACAGAAACTATTTTGAGGGCCCCACCTGAGCTGGATTATGAGCTCTAGGAGCTCCAGGAGGCTTGGGGATAACTTCTTGGAGCTATAAGAAACCACATGGTGAGGTTCACCTTACCTTTTTTGTGTGCTTCTTCCCCACCGTTATGATATTGAGCTGGTTCACCCTCTCTTTGATCTATGTACCACATGCCTCCTGCCCATGTAGTCTGGGAATCATGGGAAGTACCTCTCATTTGGCTAATGAGTTGGGAAATGAGGATAGAGACCAATAGCATGACTGATGGATGTATCGGGGATTTTTTTACTCTCTATGTCTAGGATGGAATGTGTCCAAGAACTTGATCTGGGATTAAGTCTAGATGGGGTTCTTAACTCTAAACCAACTTCAGGTCAGTATGTGACTCACTCTTGAGTCTGGTTGAGGTTTTTACCTCTAGAATGACTTCGAGTCAGGGAAAGTGATGTCTTTGTGACTCACTTTCATTCGTATTATTTATTATATAGCAGAGAAGAACCAAAAAAGAAATTACAACATTATGAAACAGGATTGCAGGATGATATATGAGAGTACATGATGGTACTAGATGACTCGATTGCATAGGTGGCCCTAGTTGAGAGGGAGTGTTAATTTTGCCCAACTAGGTCCAAAATCCATGTTGCATTTCTCATATAATGGAGATGATATTTTTGTTGGATTCCTCTTTCAAAGAGGTGCAATATTGATCTAAATATCATCTTGTTTGGATGAGAAAAACTTATATTTTGAATTTATTTTCCACACGTGCAAATTGTGAAGGTCGACCAGAATTGTAATGTATGCTCACAAGCCCCAAAATATGTGTCACACACCTGTTAGTGTCAGTATTTTCATACTTTCACAGGGGATCAAAACACATTTGCATGTGATCCTTAGGTGTCCCATACTGAATAAATTTTTCATCATTCCATTACGTCATGACTTAAATTGTTTCGTTGGTGGTTGTCCTGGCCAATAAGCACCACTTTCCCTCTGAGATTCACACTGTTGACTCATTCACATGTCTCCTTGAGCATAATAACAGTTATGGAAATGTTCTTTTCACTTGAGAGTCTTTAAGTCAAAATCTCATTCAAAAGGTTAGGTTAAAAGGCAGTCCCATTAGGTCATTAGGGTTTTTATTTCTAAAGGTCATTTCTTCATTCAGATAAGGTCAGCATATATATGAGAGGGACTAATTAAGAAATTTGATTTCCAGATCATAATGATGTAAAGATTATACTTTTAAGGTTGTATTTTTTAGTTTAATGACTTTTATATCAAAATCAATATTTTGATAGAAAAGTCAAATATGTAATTTATTTTTTTATTTTTCCAAATGTAATTTTATGTCATCATATGTAATAATTTTATCCCAAAACTATCAAATGTAATTATTTCTGGCCAAAGTGGAGCAAGAGAATAAAACTCCATATTGAAAAAACCTTCAATGCTAAAAGTCAGAAAGAAAAACAATATCAGTGACAAAGAAAAATACATCAAACATTAGAAAAAGTGGGTATTTCAAGTTAAATCAAAATCCACTTTGGTATAAAGCCTATCAAGCATTTAAAACAAGTTATTGTTTCCCTTTTAATCCTCAAGAAGTATTCAGCAAGGAGATTTTTTTAGTTTTTGAGAAGTTCTGGCCAAAATCTACAGGCGCTACACATTCAGAATGTTGATGCTACATGTTTTAACTGGCGCTGTGTGCTTGCCTAGTGGTGTCGCACCCTTGCTGGAGATCTCAGTGAAAATTTCAAAGGCGCTATGCACTCAAACAATGGAACTGTGTGTTTGGATAAGCATTGTGTGCTCAAACAATGGCATTGCGCGTTTGGCTAAGCGCTGCGCACTCAGGCAGTGGTGTTGCGCACCTACACAGTCAAGTTTGCTGAGTGTTGTGTCACTTAAAACCACTTCAAACAACTTCCCTTCTCCTAAAATCCTCCAAGGATGTTCTAAACAGTAATTACACCCTCATTTCCTTGTTTCTAAGCTATTTGGTGACTCTTTAATATTTTTAAGTGAAACCTTAATGAACCCTAATTTCAATTAATGATCACTGTTGATACACCTTATTCACATTCCTTAAGCATATATCAGTTATAAGCAGGGTAAATTTCATTTACCTATGGTTTTCATTGACCTATTTTGACCATTCATTTCATTCCTCTCACTCATTCCCTTCACCTATTCAAGCTAGCCATCTCATCCCCTTCCCCTTCATCTCATTCCATTTTTATCCTAGGGTTTCATAAGTTAGAGTTTAAAATGTTTGAAGAAGAAGATAGTGGTGTTGGTGAGGCACAAAGGCCAAGATTAGTGAGCTTCAAGCTAATCTTGTTAGAGCACAATACGTGATTGACTTTCTTGAGCTAGAAAATCAGCAACTGAAGACTAAGCAAACCATCAGTGAGGTCAATACAATCAGAGCTTAGAGATAGGTAGGAAAGGCCAAGGCCTTTTTAGAGGAAACCTTGGGCATATTTTATGATAGTGATGATGAGGAAGATCATCTTTCAAGACAGAGATTGAGGACAATTGGGCCAAAGAAGGCTTTAGCTCAGGAAAGGAAGAAAAAGGTTGAATTGGCAGAGCAGCTTACTCCCAGTGAGTTTCTTGCCATAGAGATTAGTAGAGACAGAGAGTCTTGGCTTGAGAGAGTCAATTTGCATCTGGAGGTCCTGCTAGAGAAGGAAAAGAAAGGCATTGACATCCAGAGGAAGATGGAAAAACACTATGCCATGAGAAACAAGATTGCAAGGGCCAAGCTCAAAAGAGTCCATGCAAAGATTCGGGCTTTGATTGAGCTAAAGGAGAATGAGAAGTTGAAAATTCTTGTTGAGGTATCTCTCCTTTCCTCCAACCCTTGATCAGCAAGAAAATTCACAATTTTGGCGCACCTTGTGTAAATTTTGATTTTGAAAATTCACATAAAATTTGCTAAACGCACAGTGCCACTAGCGCTGTGCTCTTTTTTGGGGCATACAATTGATGAATGGCCACCACCATCATGTTAAGGGTGATGAAGACATCAACTCCATCAAGTTTCAAAAGATTTGGAGGAGAACTGGTCCCTCAAAAAGGCAAAAAACCACCAAACAATCACGTTTCTGCCCTCTTTTTGACCCTGGCGATGCATGTTTACCAGTCTTGGGAGAACAGGTTTTTGACAGGGTAGATGGACACTATTTTGAAAAATGGAGGCATATTTGGAGACTAGACTCATAGAGATTTCAAAAGAGATATCATGGAGCTGATTCGAACATGGGGAAGGCCTCCAAAAGCTGCTTGAAAGATAGGTTATTTTTTCTGTCATGGCGTTGTGCGTTTACCAGGAAAATGCAGTTTTCATCATCTTCAGCAAAATTTTAAATTTTAGACTTTTTACTTGGGTAAATCAGAAAATCACTGATGTAAATGTTCATGGTGAATGTAAATGTGATGTTTTGACTTTCATCTAGGGTAGATGCATCAAATAAGTCTTCTAGAGGTCAAATGAATCAATTGCCTCTCTTTTAAAGGCAAGTTGTTGAGTTTTCCTAGTCTTCAGATTCTTGTTTGGGAGTAGGTGAAACTGATCCCTATCTCATTTATTAGACTCCCTGAGGCTAGGGAGATTGGTTTTGAAGTCTATTTTATGTATTTCCTCAATCATTTTAATGGTTGGACTCACTTGGAGGTTTTGCATCTTAAGAGACATTTTGTATCATTTTGGCTTGGACAATTAATGAGAAATTTGCAGCTATTTCTTAGGGATCCATGTGGTATGTAGTGTTTGACATATTTTCTTCTTTGTAATAATTTGTATGAATGTATTTTAAGTTTCATAAACAATTTTCATGTCTATGATATGCTTAATTTCAAGTTGAAAGGTAGAATTCATGTTTCATGCTCTATTTTGGGCAATTTAGCATAATTTGTTTACTTCTTCAGTTGAGGGAGAATTCATCTCATATGGTCTTCCTAACTTATCACCAATATATGCACCTCACCGTAATTATATTTTAAGTGTCAAACCTTATACCTACCTTGCCCCTTAGAACACCTGCGGATTTTGACCAAATTTACCTATCCTAGCTAATAGACTCCTTCTGATCAAGCAAATCCCAACACAAAGAAAAAAATCAAAACCCTTGTACTACTTAGCTAGCCTAAAAAAAATTTCATCCAACCCTCTTGGCTGTGATTTTTGTGGACAGATCCCTCTCTGACTTGGTAGGGCTAGATACCAAGTCTAAAGTTTGGTTTAAGGTTACCTTAGAATTATCTCTCAACCTGAGGTCAATCTAAGTGATGACATTTTGGTGACTCCAATAAGGAAGAAAATGTAAGAACGAAAAGTCATATCTTCCCTGGGAAAGAATGACAAGGTTTAGATCTGATTGTTGATGGTGGACAATGAACAGATGCATATGAAGGCTGAACTCTTCACCTGGCGACTCCAAGTTGATGTAAAGACTTCACTGGAGGATCGAACTTGGTAGCAAGAAAATGGAAGGATCTTACACAAAGGTCAGGTATTCAAAGTGGAATTGTATTCAAGATCTAATATTATTTCTTGTAAATTAATTCTTTTCTTTTCTTGAAACTATCCTGAAAGTTTTCCGAAGTTTTTTGTATGATAGAGATGATCAAAATCTTGATTCTACCAATTCGAAAGGTGTAAATACCGAGTTTTCCTTTGATCTTAGTCCACATCCGTTTTCGGAATCTTATGATGACCATCTTCGAATTGATGAGCCTAAAGAGATCAACACTGATGCTATAACTTCTTTACATACTCCTATACCTTGTAAAATTCTAGATCGATACAAACCACTCATCTTACCTCCTATACTCCATGCTTTCCTTGAAAATATTTACCTATATCTGCCGAGGTTTGATGGTGAATCTGATAACATCACTGCTAAGAGACATATGCAGAATTTTGAAACTTTCCTAGACCTTTTTGAAGTTGGCGAAGAGGATGTCAGTATCAGGTTATTTTCTCTTTGTTTGCAAAGCCAAGTCAAGAGTTGGTTCAAAAACTTACCTATCGCGAGCATCTTAGATTTACCATAGTTTGTAAAAGTTTTCCTCGACAAGTGGGTGGTGAGAAAAAACCCTCTCTTTATTCTAGAAGAGTATGCCCAGCTGAAAAGACAGCGAGGCAAGAGAGTACATCAGTTTTTTTCCAGATTCAATCAAGTCTATTATTCGATACCTAGTGATATAAGACCTCCTCCTGGCTCAGCTCTCTTACATTACACAGCTGCCTTTGATCCGGAAATGGAGTTTAAACTAAGAGAAATGAATCTTGAAACACTTGAGGAGATGTAGAACAGTGCAATAGATGTAGAGGCTCATCTACTAATAAAACGGGAAAAGTTGAAGGAAGAAGAGAAGAGGAACATTGCAGAGAATCTGACATCTTTAGAGGTAAAGCTCGACATTTTGGTAAGTGAAATAGAGGAAATTATGCAAAAGATCACCATGAGATATTTATTTTCCATTAAAGATCATCAAGACCCACTTATCTTAGAAAAAGAAGAGATTGCAAGCCCTAAAAATTTTCCTGCTAATCCTTGCCACTGTAGATCAGATAATGGATTTGTAGATCAATTCAAGGAGAAAAAATATGATAATATAATGTGTATGATTGGTGACATTACTTATATTGATTATTTGCCAAAGTTTGATCAGTATGATGATGATTATGTTCTCCAAACAGAAGCTAATATTGCAGAGCAATCAGCAATTGGTTTGTGGGAGGAACTTCGGTTTCAGCAGCTTGAAAACAGTGATCAGCCAATGCATATCAGCTATGACACTAATGAGGAAAGTCTAGAAAATTTGGAAGTAAGTATAGGATATTTTCCTTTATGTTTTTCTTCATTTCAATTTATGAATTTTTTTTCCAATATCACAAATTAGCAGTCTTTCAGTTTTAATGTTGAGGTTGAGGTAGATAATGAGAAACATTCTCTTGAATTGGTTGAGGAAATAATTTACGACATACCGAATGCCATTGAATGTCAGGTTTCAGATAAAGACTTGGAAGTTGAAACATATGATCAAATGATGCAAGATGATTCTATACCACTATGTTTTGAAGCATTTCAATTTTTAAAGAAAATTTTTCATAATATCTCTAAAGAAAGGATGTGAAGCTTGCAAAAAGTCATGCACTAGTCTCATTAAAATTGATGGACATGTTGCAGTAATATTTTCAAGTTTTTCATGACCCTATAGCTGATGTGTTGGATGATATCTGTAGTAAAATTATTTATTCAATAGCTAAATGTGAGCCTGAAAAGAGTGTTGATATAAACTTGATCCGACATCTAACTTCATTGTCTTGTTCAGCAGGTGTTTCATTACAAAGCTCATACCAAGATTTGCAGTCATATCAGGAGAGTAATGAAGAATATTTTTGTTTTGTTTTTTATCATCAGAAAAAAATAGTCATTCACAATTTTCAGGATCCTTTTGTCAACTTGTTGCAGTCATCAAATAAATAAAGCACAAACGTTAGGAAAATTTTGAAACCAAGGTACGAAGACTACCTAGAATAGAGCAGTAAGGTATTATATGGGCTAGAAATCAATATGTATTTATATGAAGATCCTTTTGCAACATTCTTGAGGTCAGCCAGTGGGCTCATGCTTTGAAATTTCATTAATATTGAATCCATTGAAAAGTTTTTAGGGGAGTTTCCTTTGAGTAGTTCTTTCTTCTTGCTCATAAGCAAGCACTTGAGGAGAATTAAAACAACAATCATAATGATTACATGGTTGCATTGGTTGTTCCATTTCACTTGATCAGGTGATAAATGGATCAATTAGAATAAGTTTGGAATGAATAAGCTCAATCCTGAGCATATTTTTCATTTTGTCAGTTGTGTTTTAGTTTGAGTCAAGTTTCTTTCAGTATTCAGTTTGATTTTTAGCTATTGACTCCATTGGCCAATGAAATAGGCACTTGTTCTACGGTTTTCTTGGCACCTTCAAGGAGCTAACATCCCCAAGTGGAGCCAATGTTCGTGTCATTATTTGCATACTTCCACCAGGGATCAAAACAAATTTGCATGTGCATCTTAGGTGTCCCATACTGAATAAATTTTTCATCATTCCATTAGGTCATGACTTAAATTGTTCCATTGGTGGTTGTCTTGTTGAATAAGCTCCACTTTCCCTCTAATATTCACACTGCTGACTCATTCCCATGTCTTATTGAGAATAATAACACTTATGGAAATTCTCTTTTCACTTGAAAGTATTTAATTCAAAATCTCATGAAAAGGTCAGGTCAAAAGGCAGTCCCATTAGGTCATTAGGGTTTTTCATTTCTCAAGGACATTCCTTCATTCAGATAAGGTCAGCATATATATGAGACAGACTAATTAAGAAATTTGATTTCCATATCAGCATGATGTAAAGATTATAATTTTAAGGTTGTATTTTTTAGTTTAATGACTTTTATATCAAAATATATATTTAGATAGAAAATTCAAATATGTAATTTATTTTTTTTATTTTTCCAAATGTAATTTTATGTCATTGTTGGAATAGGGTCCCCTAAAAGCTATGATTTTGTATAATTTTTGCATATTTTGGTCTTAATTAGCCTAACGCAGGGGTTTTGGGGTGGGTCAAAACCCCTAACGCATTGTAATGGGTCAAGGGTAGACAAAGAGTCTGCAAACCATGGTTTGTGGACCATTGGATGCATAGTCTAAATCGATATAAGTATATGAACCTTTTTTGAGTCATAGGCAGAAGAGAATAGAGATTGATGATAGTTTCAAATAGTTAGATCAGTTTGGGTTGCTAGGGAAAGAACTCTTGCTAGTTGTGTGCACGGAGCTCCTTGGTCCTACTGTGTACGGACCCTGTTGGCTGTGTGTGCAGGATGTAAGGGATTGTATTGGGTTTTGAATGATAATATATGTGGATCTAGTTAGAGTATCTCTACGTTGTATGAAGTTTATGAAGACTATTGAATCTATTGGTTATCCATTGTTGATGAGTTTATGATATTGTATGTGATGGTACGAAGGTACTGATTAGATCTATGATAGTAACTCTGGTAGCTACACTGATTAGAAAACCTGTGAATAGATCTGTTTCTAGCTGCGAAAGTATCCCTGGTTATGTTATATAAATTGATGATCTGTTGACTACTGCAATTGTAGTTGTTGTATTGACACACGTGGATGCAAAGGTAATTAGTAGATATAAACTTGATGATATAATTCTATAGCTAGATCTATTAATTATGAAGCTGATAGACTAGAACACAGATCTTTTGACTTACCTTCTCTCTCTTAGGGTGCAGAAACTTGGTTCCAGCACCCTCCCATATTGCTTCGAGTGAGAATTTGGCCTCCGCAAGCAGGTCACTACCAAAAGGGCCAGTAGTATCGATGTTTGTTGGCAAACCTTAACCTCCAAACCTGGGTCAAGACCCCTCGAGCCAAAAAATGGTTCCGTTGTCGGGACCAGGAGCATTTTGAGAGAGATCGGGTAATGCCAAGAAAACATTAGAGACCTGAGAAGAAAGAGATCAAGGAGTGGTTTGAGAAGCAAATTCAGGAATTTGAAGTAGGAGAGAATCGCAGTACAAGGCTAACCACAGAAGAGTGGAAGAATAAGTACATTTTCACAGAGATCCACGAAATTTTCTTCGTGACATTTGCAATCGAGCTTCAAGAGTGGCTTGTAAGGCTCATAGATTTACAGAAGTGTTGGAAGGACGAAAGGGTTACACAGTGGACTCCAGAGTTGATTCAGCAGTTAGAAACGACTGATAACACCATCATGCACACGGTAGATTACTGGGTGGATAGTGTGATAGGAGGATTTGTGAAAATTTGTGATTGATCAATTCATGTCCTACTCTAGGGCAGAGCAAAGATTTTTCAAGGGGTTCCGGGGTAAGTTTCTAAAAAATTTGACATTACTGATTAAGATCTTGTTGTGCTAAAAAAAGCATCTTGTGTAGCCACACAGAGTGAATGAGCTCCGATCAGAGTGAGGGTACAATGCGCAGTGGTAAGTACTACAGAACCAATCAGGAGGGAGATCAATCCGTCTATAGCCTAGTAAGAAATTTTGTTGTGCATAGCTATCTGTCTACGCCACCATCGAACCCTCATAGGGGTAAGAACTCACTACCTCCACCACCGGAGGATGATATGGCTTCGCACATGAAGATACTTACCTTCATGGGCATAGGCAATGAGGATATGGATCGGTTTTGGTTTGTGGCAGGATCGATATGGACTACGCAGAACGTAGCTAGTGATGCAGTGAAAAAGGGCGCAATTATCCCTTGCCTTTGAGGGAAGGGCCTTGGAATGGTATATGGGGTACATAAACTAGCATTCGAATGCAACCATTGAAGATATTAAGAATTCTTTGAAACGACAGTTCAAAAATCCCAAGTCCTACTCGCAAATAGTGAACGATCTGACGGATTTCAAGCAAGGACCATCGTAATCTGTATGGGAGGTTGACCAATGGTTAAAGAAGGTAATTAGAGAAGGAGGATATCTATACAACAATAGGTAGCACACGGAGTGGTTCATTACTATGCTGCAGCCCCACCTACGCATGCTAATGGTACATCAAGCGATTTAATTGCAGGAAAGGGCCTTGGAAATTGCGATGAAGCTAGAAGTTGCACCAAGAAATCATACCTAGTTAGGAGTACAACATATATAAGGCCAGCTAGAAGCAATGCATATGGAGATCCAGAATCTAAGGAAGGAGTGAGGAATGGAGGCTATCCCTAAAAGATGGTGCATACGATGCAGGGTGAATGGACACACCAAGGATAACTATACTCTACTAGTAGACTACATACAGGTGAGGGGACCCAGTCCGTTGCAACCTAGGGAAGCTGCAGGACCCAATTCAGTGCTGTGGTGCAATGATTGTCATGTTTCTGGGTTGCACGATACAAACCACTGCCCCCACCTTGCCGCATATGTCCCACAGATAAAGAAAAAATGGTGGAGGTTCTACAGATCTTTAGGCCATGATAAGCAGAACTTCCGAACATACGATCTAATGATAGATCGAGGAAATCTATATAGGGTACAGGCGGATCCGTCATCACCAAGATCCCCCTCGGGCCTAGGTGGCTCCCCAGCTAGGGGCAGGGGAGGAGGCCGAGGTGGAAGCGCAGGTAGGGGGAGAGGACAATTGGTTTTCTATAACTGCGGAGAAGTAGGGCACTTTGCAAGGGACTGTGTAAACCCTTCAAGACAATCCTGCAGATACTGTAGATAGTTGGATCATGTGATCAAAGATTGCCCAATTCTGATGGCCAAAATGCAGGAGAAGTAGCAAACACATACGTAGAATGTAAAAAGGGTCAAGGAGAAACCTTGAGATGAAGGACCAAGTGTTAATGTTATCACACCGTAGCAGCATGGTCACTAGGGGAGCTGTGGAAAAATCTGAGGCGGAGTCTCTCATCCATAAAGCGGTTGTTAAACAAGAAGGTTTGGACTTAAAGGAAGAAAAGGAAACCTTTGTCCCAGCTTGCCAATAATTTTCTAAGGCTGAGGCACCTACTCCTCAAGCCCCAGTAGACGACGAGGTTAAGCCATTCCTACAGGCATGTATGAAGCTGTTGCGTAACCAAAGAGCTGTAGAAAACCTCCAAGCTTTGATAGATAGTTGTGTAGAAAAGAAAACCCCAACTATGGAAATTAAGGATGTACACAAACTCTATAAGCATAAGAGACGCACTGGAAGGGAGATGTGGTTAATCATGTAGATTGGTGACTATGATATGGATTAGGTTATTCTTGACCTAGGCTCTGATGCAAACATACTATGTAAGAAAAATTGGCAACGAATGGGAGAACCTAAATTGGAGTGGTCCACTATCCAGTTGCACATGGCTAATCAACAGAAAATCATACCTTTAGGAAGGTTATCAAAGATCATGGTACACATGTTATTCATCAGTAATTTTTCCTGTTATGATGACTGGATCCCTTGTCTAGTTTTTCTAGAAACTAATCTCAAAAGCTAATTTGTTCTCCAGAAAACCCCTCAAATTTTTTTTTTGTCTTCTTACCCCTCTTTTGCATACTAAGGTGAAAGTGGTCTTCAGTTTAGAGTCATGGTTTAAAACAACAAACCTCCCCTGTCTATAGATGTCATAAGCCTAATACCTCTGCTTTCAAAATCCCCTGTTTGAACATGGCTCCCTAGCAAACATTGGACAAAGTTTTCTACCCCTTTCTCACTGCTTATCTTGTCAAGTGATGAGTTGAATATGCCTAAGAAACTCTTTAGAAACTATGACAAAGTTTGTAGGTCTAGGTAGTGGTGTTTAGGGAAAATTCCTTAACAAAACTGTCTTAAGCCAAAAACCCCGTTTTCAACATCAATCAGCCTTCATTTCTTATTTTTTGGCAAAAAAATCCTTTGTCTATCTGTAGGTCATACACCACTAAAATATTTACTATATATTGTTTCAGCAGAGCTCACAAAATTTCAAATCAGGGAAAAGAGAAAGAAGTTCCATTGTCTAAAGAAAAATGATCATTTCAAGCATGTTTTCATGATACATCAGAAAGCTCTCCAAAGATCAAAAACATCTATCAATCCATCTCTGTAGGGGTGTATAAATTGATGACAGTAAGAAAAGTGTGAGAAAAAGAACAAATTCAAACAAGGTTTTCATGTTGTGGCAGTTTACTATCATAAATCAGATTGAGTGCACATGGTGAAAAGAAAAGACCTACAGGTTTCAAACTCAAAAGCGCCAAAAGTAAAAATATCCTCCATCATGGAAAAGGGACATAAATATTTCATAGTGTTTGCACCAGTGCTCCATGCCAGCTCAAAGGGGAATTTTTGCATAAGTTCTCAAATATGTGACCAAGCGCTACAAATCACTCTTATACAAGCAAGAGAGACAGTCTTTGGAAAAAAGAGGTTTTAAAGCAAATAGGCATCAAAATGAAGGTATAATAAGAACAAATTATTTTTATATCTTACCATAAACCTAGGCTCTGAAAGGCATTCAAAGACAATCCACTACACCTTATGAAAACACAGTAAGAGAAAAAGAGTTATTTCAAAGATGCATAGCAGTGAGCGCTCACCATTTACAAAGCAAATTATTTAATCCTAAAGCTTCACAGTGATATAGCGCCAAGGAGACATATATTATAGAAAAAGTTTCATAAAGGAAGAAGACAACTTGTTTGAAGGACTTCATAAGTGATGAGTAAAAGATCACAGTTTGCCCATTATACCCTTTTCAAATGGACAAAGAATGACACAGTATCTGATGAAGATAAGGTTTTTATGTTTTAGGATGACATCCTTCACAAACAAGTAGAGGGTTGAAAAATCATCAAGTGTTAAGTCTGTATTTGAGAAAAATTTGTCATTAATATACAGAGTTGAGAGACCTTATTTAAAAGATTTCATTAAATGATAAACAAAGATAACAAGCAGTTTGTACTTGATGCCTCCATCAGATGACAATTACAAGGTTAAAATGTTGAGGAGAACCTTCTTCAATTGATAAACAATGTTTAAATGCCTTGGCAGCTTTACATTGCATGTGACGCGCCTAGAAACACTCACTGTGCACCTATAGCTACATTTAGAAGCCTTTTTCACAAGACGTGGCACGCCTGTGCAAGCACCCGTTTCACTCTGCCCAATCTGCACGCGACGCGTTTTCTCTGGGCCACCTCTGAAGGGCCCACCACCCAGCGCCCAGCCTAGACGCGACGCGTTTCTTCGGGCCATCTCTGAATGGCCCACATCTTGGGCCACTTCTGAACAAATTTTCGACCTCCCGGGCCACTGATGCAGCAGTTTTTTCAGCAGCCCTCAAAAGTGTTAAGGGATCGGATTTTTGCATAAGGAATTCATCTCCAAAAGCATCTAACACATTTTCCAGAGTTTGTTCTCAAAAATATCATGTCTACTAAGAGACAAAAGGACAGTGATTGAGGAAAAGCACCTATTGTCAGTTTACAGAGTTTGTTTGGTGTAAGGGGTTAAAAGAAAAAACTTAGTCTTACATGGAGGGAAAATAGTGATTACAAAGGGAAAACATAGTTGTTTTCAAAAGTACCCTGTTTGCTTGAAAACAAAGAAAAATAGTGATTGAGGAGAAAGGACTTATTATCAGTTTGAAAAGGCCTATTTCATTGAGTGAGAAGCCAAACATAGTTTTTAAAGAGAAAAGCATTGTTTGAAGAAGAAAGACCTAGTTTAATCAAAGACTTGTTTTGATAAGACAAGTGAAGGAAATCTCAGCAAAACATGCCTCCAAGGAAAGCCAACAAAGGAGGGTATCACAACAGATTTGAACCTATAACTATGAAAGAGTTAAATGTTTCCCCTTCATGTCCTTTTCAACTTTCATGAAGTAGGGTATCTAGAATTTTGCAACAAAATCCAAGAAGTTACCAGTCATCCTCCCTTGACAAAATTGTTTTCCCTAAAGCTGCAAGGAGAATAGGTTCACATTGGAGGTCTAGACCTTGTGCTTACTCCTAAAGAAGTGTAAAAGGCAAATAAGATCCCCTATATTGAATAAAAATGGTTAAAACAAGCATCACCCATAGTTGATAGTGAAAAGGAAGAGTGCAGTGAAAGTAAGGAAGGAGGTAATGATGACAAAGAACAAAGCAGTCCTCATGAAGGAGGCAAACACACTGATGATGATCAAGGAAATTCACAAAAGGATGGAAAAATCCCAGATGAAGGAGGAGACAGTCCTCAAGGTAAAAGTGAGGAAAAAAATGAAGATAGTGGCAACATGCAAAAAGTAGATGACCGGGCATTACAAGAAATTGAATCAATTTGCCCGAAGAAAACTCAAGATTGCCCAAGAAAAGCTCAAAACTGCCCGAAGGAGGTGCCCAGTGAAAAAAGGGGAAAAATACATATCTAGGATTGGAATCTTGGCTTCAGATTCCTTGCATGCTTCTAGAAACCCATAAGTGGTTTGCTCACCAAAATTGAGCAATTCTTGACATGGTCTTCTTTTTTCTGATTTTTAGGCCTAATTGCGGATTTTTCTAGGCGCTTCCATGTTTTCTAGGAGCATCCTCAGCTCATGAAAATTATTATTTTGGATGTATTAAATTTTGGGGCTTCTACCCACAAATTTTCAGATCAAAATAAGGTGTTTTGGTCCGCCAAAGAGGAAAAAATAGTCAACTTGTACCTTTCTGCCTCAAGTATCAGCAGGTGAGACCCTCCTCGGTTTTCTCACTCAGTCCACTTTTTGATAGAATTCTTGGGATAATTTTGAGAAAAATCAAGTAGTTCTAGAAACTAGACATCCAAGGCTTTCCAACGAGCCATCACATGCCTCATTTAGACATCGGGAAGTCCTCCAAAAGTTCTCTGCAAAATAGGTTTTCTTCTGGTGCTACGCTCCTATAGGATTTTGTTGAAAAAGCAGTTTTCTGAAGGTGGCCATCCAAATGTGCGTTAAGCTATTTTTGACTCTATGTCAGAGATTAAAAGTCAATTTTATTATTTTTTTTCGCTTAAATAGATATTTTTTGAAGATATTTTGTGCCTTGGGCCTTGTGAGGCCTCAAGGACAAAATCAGATATTTGTATTAGGCCAATGAGCTTCTAGAGGCTCTTGTGAGCTTATCTACTCATTTCATATATAACTTATGAAGACTCATTGTAAATTGCTGGAGGTTTTAGAAGAAGAACTTGACATTTTGAAGAGCAATACATGAATATGAGCTTTGAAAAAGAAACTTTTTTATGAAGTGGATGATTTGCTTACTTGTCTAGATGATGGAGAGGCTTTGTGTGTAGGATTCCATGGCTTGGTAAATGGTATTGTGTCTCTTATCTAGTATGTTTTCTTAGTTTCTCATATATGTTTTCATGCTTCTTACTTGTTGTAGTTCAGTAAAGAATAAATTTGAGATATGCCCATGGAGGCACCTCAAACTTCCTGATTCATTACAGCTTAAATGTTCTTCATCTTTCTTAGTTATGCCAAAGAACTCTTAATTGCTCTTTGGTACCCTAAGAACTTGTTTTCAGTTTCATTAATGGTTATTATGTATGCTGTCTAGTATGATTCACGGTATGCCCTGTTTACTCATAGCTAATCAAAACATCATTTCTGAAATCTCTCTCTGAATTGGTTGTTTATTTAAGTCAAAGAGGTCTTGTTTCGATCTTGCCCTTTGTCCATGCTTTGCAGTCTTATTTAAAAGTTCCCGATAGCTGAAGATATGATGTTTAGGATTCCCCTCTTCATATTTTGAGTTGTTATTTTATCTTATATGTTTTTTCTCAACCACTGAAGGTGATTTTCCCAAAGTTAGAGGGTCTTATACTTCTATGTATCACCTGATTGTTTATTTTCTGTATTTATTAGTTTGAGTTCCATTCATAGTGATTAATTTTTAGCCCTACCACATTAATGCTTTGCTTTTAAACTATTTATGCCTAAAATCTCTTTGTCTTGCACAACTTGATGTTCATTTCACTTCACAAACTAGCCAAAAGATCCATTGACTATACTAAATCGGCCCTACCACACACCTTGTCTATTTTCTAGGCATCCTTGGTTTTAATTTGACCCCATAGCCCTGTTGATTTGATAGCTTATCTTTCATTGATGTCTAATTAATCGGTTTTCACCTCCAAACACAAAAACAAACAAATGTACTTAACAAATAGCCTAAAATCAAACATACTAAGCGAACAAGCTCACATCCTTCGCTTCATAAAGAGAGCCCTCTCTGAGTCCAGGAAGGCTAGGTCCTAGGACTCCAAAGTTTGGTCTGATGTTACCCTGTCATTTGGTTTGCCAATCTGCGAAATTACGGGACTATAACATAATGGCGATCACAGTGGGACCTTGAGTCAAAAAATCCTAGGTATCCCTTAGGAACTCTCAGAAGTCTCAGTCAAACTTAGAAAACTTAAGTTTTGTCCGAAGAGTAGAAACTAGCTCTTTCACCATCTCAGCAAAATGATGATTCAGTTATAGGAAACTCTTACAAACCTTAGGGCTACATATAGGAACTAAAAAAACCCCAAAAAACATCCCTAGATTGGTTTTTTATCAGTTATTGGTGGTGGACCATAGACATATATCTTCAAAACAAACTAAAATATCCACCTAGCGACTCCAAAAATCTTAATAGACCTAAAGTCTCCATTGGAGGAAGAACCTAAAACATGACCAGTCATCCTAGAAACAAAAAGCACTCAGGCCTTATTTAGATTCAAGAAATTATTGTTTTTATCTATAACTATGTTCTATCCTACTTTGAGCCTAATCAAGAATACACTGATGAGATCTACATTGATCATTGGAAATATCTCAAACCTCGAAAAGCTAAGCCTCAAATTTTAGACCATGAGCAGACTTATACACATGTGCTTACCCCAGATTCACCTATGGAAAACCTAGTGAAACATGAGCCTCATGCTACCTTTTCCACTCTTGCTGAAACCTAAAACAGTCATAAATATCTTTTACACTACCTATATCCACAAATGTCCTAGAAAGATACAAGCCTATGGTTTTACCTCCCATCTTCCAAGCCCTCCCTACAAATCTTCAAAATAAATTACCCAGATTTGATGGAGAAAGCTCAAAAACCACCGCTGAAGAACACATCCAAAATCTTGAGAATTTACTTGACCTTTTTGAAATAGAAGAATATGATGTGTGTATTAGAATTCTTTCCTTATCATTACAAGGAAAAATTAAGAGTTGGTTTAAGGACCTTCCAGCTGCAAGCATTACCAATTTTCATCAGTTCACTCAAATCTTCCTAGATAGGTGGATGGTCATGGGTAATAAAGTTCTCATAATAGAGGAATAAATTCATTTAAAAATACAACCGAGGGAGACAATACAAGACTTTTTAGCCAAGTTCAATAAAGTATACCATTCGATGCCTGCTAACATAAAGCCACCCCTCGGATGGGCTCTCTTGCGCTACCCAAGTTATTTTGACCCAGAGATGGTTTTCCGGATAAGAGAAAGAGATCCTTTGACCCTGGAAGAAATGAAAAGGACAGTAGTTGATGTGGAAGTCAACATACTAAATAGGGAGGCACAACTAAGAATAATAGAGAAAGACAAAGAAAATCAAGAGAGACTAATCTCTTCAGAGAAAAAGTTGGAAATAGTGATAGATATATTCAGCAAAATTATGCTTCTACTTGATAGGAAAAGAGAAAGACATAAAGTTAAGGTTAATGTTGCTTATTCAAACCAACCTACACTTTTTCCTCAGGAAGAACATACTCAACCATTACAAGACAAGAGTAACAAACAAAATGTGCGTAATGAGAAAGTTGCAAACAAAAACATAGAGGAATGCTCTAAATAATTTATCAGCCATCTTGAAATCATAGAATCTGAAATGGAAGAAAAAACAAAGCCTGTAGGATCTCTACCTTTATGCTTTGAGTCATTTCAGTTCATACAATCAAATTGGCCTCCTAAGAATCTATCAGAGGCAACTCATGAATCCCATGCTTATTGTCCCGAACATCAAGAATAGCTGGTTGAGGATGAAATCAAATTTGAAATAGAAGAAAAGTCAAAACCTTTAGGATCTATACCTTTTTGCTTTGAGTCATTTCAGTTTATACGAGAAAATTGGCCTCCTGAAAATCTATCAGAAGCAACTCATGAATTACATGCTAACTATCTCGAACATCACAAAGAGTAGGTTGAAGATGAAAACAATCAAGAAATGAAAGATAACCCACAGGATCTCTCTAAAGGCACTAGTGATGAGTCATCATCTCTCGTAGGTGAGGCCCAAAAATACATTTATCCTCTTTATTGTAGTTATATCCAAAGGGAGATAAAATTGCCTTCCTTTTTAACTGAAGAAGATATAGATCAACTCATAAACATACAGTCAACCTCTCTTGATTTTCCTCCTGATCTTAACTATCAAATAGAAGAAAATAGATTTGTAAATAAATTTGAAGAGAAACAATCTGATAGTCCAATATGTATGGCTGGTGAAATTACTTATATTAATGATTCTTCAAGGTTTGATCAATATATTGATGATTATGATATTCAAGCAGAAGCTAACCTTGCAGAGCCACCAACAGTTGATTTTTGGGAGGAATTTCACTATCATCAGGTTGAAAGCAGTAATTAGCTAAGACAGGTCAGCTATGACACTAATGAGGAAAGCCTGGAGAGTTTGGAAGTAAGTGAAGAGTCTTTGACTCTTTGCTCTAATTCACTTCAGTCCATCAGAAATAAGTTTCACATAATTGGAAATCAGCAGTCTTTCAGCTTTGATGATGAGGTTGAGGAGGATGATGAAATTCTTAAGCAAGTTGCCAATGATAGGCCTTTTCCTGAAAAGGTTGAGGAAATAATTTTGGACATGGAATCCTCCTTAACTCCAGATTTGCAGCCACCTAGTTCCATTGAGTTATAAATTTCAGATGAATAAATAGAGGTTGATAATCACATGAGAGTTGTCACACTATCCTCTCAAGAGGATTTACTGCCAAAGTGCATCCTTTCTCATCAACATGATGACCTTCACATAGTTTTCAGTCCACCTAATCAGAACACATCAGCTTGGAAAGAAAAATACACTACAATATATGATGAGTCTAACAGTTCAAGTGATCATGAGCAAGGGGAAGAGTGTCTTTCCCATGAGAGTCCCAAACATAGCCAAGTGGAAGAAAGAGTAGTCCTAAATGAAGCTTATATATCAAATATGGAGTGTAAAAACTCTGGTAAACTTGATAATTATATATTATTATTGATGAAGATGAAAGGATGTTTACAATGGGGAATCACTGAGGCTTTAAATATAGCCTCATGGTGTCCCTTGGTGAAGAGGCATGATTTTTGATCATGCCCTTTCACTTAATAAAACCTAATATAACTATATCTAACTAAAAATTAATAAAATTTACATAACATTGCCCCTCTCTTAAAGATGCTTTGTCCTCAAAGCATATGTAACGATGGACAATGTTCACGAATGCTTGGGTTTCTTGAGCGGCGGGCTCTTGCTTCCCACATTTTAAAAAGATCGTGGAGCATATGCTCGAGTGAAAATATCTGATATTGACAGGGTCGGATCTTGTCTTGACTTCGGGTGACTCTTTGTGGCTCCCTTTTGAAGATAACATTTCTAACTAATGACATTGTACTATAGATGTTGGCGCTCCTATTTGAATCATATTCTTCATCAGAGAGGAAGATACGACTTGATCTTCTGGGGCTTGGAATCCATACAACCTGTGTTTCTGCCCTTTCCACTTAAAACTTATAAACTGCTTCTGATGGTTGGCAGAATAAGCACCTAGAGTTTGTAGCCATTGAATTCCTAAGACCACATCTACTCCTCGTAATGGAACTGTGTAGAATGGAGATTCTAAATGAAATTCTTTAATCTGCAATTTGACTTTATGGCATTTTCCTACTTGTTCAATCTTCTTACCATCAGCCACCATTACCTTCATATTAGGCATGGGAAAAGTAAAGAGGTTGAGTCTTTTGGCCATGGTTGAATCTAGAAAATTGTGCATGCTGCCTGTGTCTATTAGAACCATTACATTGTTTTTCTTAATATGTCCTCTTAACCTTAGGGTTTGAGGTTGTGATATGCCTGTCATAGCTGATAATGACACTTGCGGAATAGTTTCGCCATCCACTTCTGGAGAGAACTCTAATTTGTCTTCTAATCCTTCTATATATGAATCAGTACTGTTAGCGTCGTTAGTTGCTTCACAACTATATAGATTTTTCGCTTTTCCATTAGCACATCTGTGCTTAGGGTCCCAGTTTTCACCGCAACGTTTGCACTTTCCCTCTCGCATTCTTTGTTTTTCCATACTAGATTTTTCTTGTTCACGAAGATGCACAGGGACATATTTTGTGTCATCTATATTTTCAGATTGAGGAAACCGTCATCTCGAATATACTTTTTCTGGTTTTGATCATCTTTCAAATTTCTTTTCAGTAGCTTTTGCTTTTTTCCTTACTACTTCTACGGACGTAATTTCATGTAGTTCTAGCTCTTCCTATATGTGGATTTTAAGTCCTGAGATGTAAGACTAGATTAGATGAGATTCCGAAAATCCTGGTACTCGTGTTGCCAAGGTCTCCCATTCTCGAGTGTACTCATCCACATCTCCTTTTTGGCATAGTTTGATAAAGGTTGAAAAAAACTTTTCTTCTTTTATGCCTTGAAACCTTTTGAAGAACGCATCCTTAAATTTCCTCCAACTGATAGCGAGCGTTGTTTTTTTCCACCACATATACCAATTATATGCTTCTCCTTCCATTTTCATGGAAGCATGTTTAATTTTTTCGTCATCACTAGTAATGTCATAAATCTCAAAATATTCTTCCGCTTTATTAAACCATGCAACGCTATTTTTTTCATTACCATCAAATTTGGGTAGGTCGATCTTGGCTTTGCGCTGATATGCTAATGGTGGAACAAGAAGGGGATATTGATTAGCAAATGCATTCCAGAGCTGCTTATTTTGAAAATATGCATTACTATCTTCTTGATGATGTAGGGAATCGGTTTTTTCCTGATGCTCTTCTGAGTTCCCTGAATCTGCGGAATTGTTTTGTTGATTTTGTTCCTTGTTAGGAGATATTGGGGATTGTGTCTGACTTAATTTATCTATCTTATCATTTAGCTTATTGAAGAGTTCGCTCTGATTTTCTGTGGCCTCATGATGATTTAGCCACATTTGTCTTTCTATTCGATTTGTTGCATCATGAACCTTTTTGATGTCGTTGGAATGCCCTGCAACTGTACCTTCAAGATCGACTAATCTTTTTCCGAATTCTTCAGAATTATTAGTGATCTGTTTCTCGAGATCCACCAATTTTTTCTGGAATTCAGCCATTGACATTGATGATGACATCGAACGCGTATGAGGTGGGGAATATTTTTCTGCCAGTTTCTCTTTTTTTTTTTTTAAATTAATTAATTAATTAATATTTAATTAATTAATTAATTTTTTTTTTAAAATAATAATAATAATTTATTTATATAAATAATAATTATTATTATTTTATTTGTATATATATATATATATAATTATAATTATAATTATAATTATAATTATAATTATTAATTATAATTATATATCATATATTATAGTTATATATAAAAATAGTTTTTTTTTTCTTTTAATTATTAAAAGCACCTGTCCGTTTTTTTTTTAAAATGTCCGAATGCTTCTATTAAAAAATCGTTCACTAATTCTAAATGCCACCACTTCCCATAAATTCGTGTCTCTCCATGGCTGGTCCGATTTAATTTGACTTTTAAGCTTTATTACATGCGGCTTATTATATCGGCTTCCGCTTCCAGGTTCAGATATCCACCTCGCATACAACTATCGTGTGGTCCTCTTACACTGGATCCGAGTTAATCTCTTCGTATTCAAACTTCGAAGTATTTGTTTTTCAGAGTGTCCCGTAAAGTCAATTCCCTGAACTGTGTTGGTTGTTATCATTCTTCTCCCTTTGACGCAATAACCAACTATAAATGTTTTTAACGCGCTGATATCTGTATATTGATATACAGTGCTGGAATCATGACCGTGAAGCTGAGAGATCCTTCTATTTGCAGAAATATATCCCCACGAATTTGTAAAAGTCAAGCCTCTCCACAATCGAGTCACACATTCACACGTTCGGTGAAAAGGGTGGATGATCGAGGTAGGGAAGGAGAGGTCGAGAGACGGTGTGACAGGCGGCTAGACGGTTGGGATAGCAGCAGAAACGGGTGTGATAAGGGATAATGCAGATGGAGGAAGGGTTGATGATGGAAAGGAATAAATGCCGAGGGTGTGTTTGAGTAAGCTGAGGGCATTGTTTGAGTTTTGGGTGGTGAGGGGGTAGGATGCGTAGAATGGTTTGGGAAGAGCGTTGAGTGTGAAAGGGGAGGGTAAGGAATGTGAGGGGGTTAAGTGGGTTGTAAAAAAAAAATATTTATTATTTTTTTTTACTTGAGGAGAATTTGGGAATCGAAGGCAGAGTGGGGGTGAGAGAACAGAGGGGGTTGGGTAAAAAATCTGCAAGGTTATTTTTTTTAAAAAACAAATGTTGTTGTGCACAAACACTTGATTAAAAAAAAATCTGCAATTTTGGAATTTCCTTCAATTCCTTAATTCTGGGTGATCACACAGATCCCGAAGAGCGATGGCTCCGATACCAATGGAGTGTAAAAACTCTGGTAAACTTGATAATTATATATTATTATTGATGAAGATGAAAAGATGTTTACAATGGGGAATCACCGAGGCTTTAAATATAGCCTCATGGTGTCCCTTGGTGAAGAGGCATGATCTTTGATCATGCCCTTTCACTTAATAAAACCTAATATAACTATATCTAACTAACAATTAATAAAATTTACATAACAAAATCCTCTAGATCAGGTATTATTCCAAGATCCATTTGTTGTTTTCCTTGAGAAATCTGAAGGAGTATTGTGTTCCACCCAGAACAGTCTGTTGCAAAGTGTGAGAAAAATTTTAGGCACTACTATTCGAAAACAAGTAAGGAGGAAGTGGCCTTTTCATTTCTTCAGCACTCTCAAAAATCTGAAACAAAATCCCTCATGGAATCATCTGCTTGATTGGATTTGTTGGAAAAGATATTTCACTAAATGAATGTATATTATGTATAGGTTAGATTAGGATTGATAGGTGTGAAAAATAAGCTCAGCCTTGTGAGCATCTTTTTAGTTCTAGATTGTTTGAAGAAAAAGTAAAAAACAGAAAATACAAAAATAGTAGAAAAGTAGAAAAGGAGCGTAGTTTTAAAAACAACAGAAAAGCCCCATGTTCAAAAATAGTCATGCTGAAAGTGAGCAAGTATAAATTCCACTAGTAGTGCTCAAAAGATGTCTTGTTCAGTTATCTAGCCTAATCATAAATGGACATGTTTTAAATTGATTGCTTATAAGTTAGTGAAAGAAGTGATAGTCAAATTATGTAAGCTTGACTTATCAAATGAAAGTAGATTAGGAAAAGATATTGGTTCCACACGCTCAAAACAAAACCAAAGAGCAAAGCAGGGATGAAAAACAAACTATGTATCCTAGCCCTAATTTTTCTAAATCTCATTTTGTGTGAAAACAATATTTGTGTGCAGCTTGTCTTTTATGCCAAAAACACATGACAAATCAGACCGTCTAATCCTAATTTGGTCATTTTTCAATTTCATGTTTTAGATTAGTGAATGAAATCCTGTCAAACAGCTTAAGCTTGACAATTGATCTAGCGTAGGTAGAGAATCAAAGGAATTCATCAATTTAATCTGAACTCCTGGAAGATATAAGTGTAGAAGTAGATAGTGTTTTCCCTTTCAAAATATCATGTCAAGGGTTTTCCACTCCAAGTGCACCCAAAGAAGAAAAAATGTTAGAAAAAAAAATAGCTGGGTAAGTAGAGATGAGGTTGATGCTAATCATGCTGTCAGTTTGTCAGAAAATCATCATTTTAAAAAATAACATCAAGAAAGAGAGAAATTTGCGCCAATGGATAAGGCATTGGTCTTCACAAGCTAGAGATCTACAATTCTGGAAACCTCCCGAAACGGAGCTACCCTCCCCAAATGGAGCCACTATTATTCATCAGTATTTTTGCCTGTTATGATGATTGGATCCCTTGTCTAGGTTTTCTAGAAAGTAATCTCGAAAGTTAATTTGTTCTCCATAAAACCCCTCAAAATAAATTTTTTGTCTTCTTACCCCTCTTTTTCTTACTGAGGTGAAAGTGGTCTTCAGTTTAGAGTCCTGTTTTAAAACAAAAAACCTCCCCTGTCTATAAATGTCATAAGCCTGGTACCTCTGCTTCCAAAATCCCCTGTTTCCACATGGCTCTCTGTCAAACATTGGACAAAGTTGTCTACCCCTTTCTCACTGTTTATCTTGTCAAGTGACGAGCTTAATATTCCTAAGAAACTCTTCAGAAACTATGACAAAGTCTGTAGGTCTAGGTAGTGGTGTTTAGGGAAAATTACTTGACAAAACTGTCTTAAGCCAAAAACCCTGATTTCAACATCAATCAGCCTTCATTTCTTATTTTATAGAAAAAAAATCCTTTGTCTATCTATAGGTCATACACCACTAAAATAGTAACTGTATATTGTTTCAGAAGAGGTCAGAAAATTTCAAATCAAGGAAAAGAGAAAGAAGTTCCATTGTCTGAAGAAAAATGATCATTTCAAGCATGTTTTCATGATACATCAGAAAGCTCTCCAAAGATCAAAAAAATATATCAATGCATCTCTGTAGGGGTGTATACATTGATGACAGTGAGAAAAGTGTGAGCAAAAGAACAACTTCAAACAAGGTTTTCATGCTGTGGCAGTTTACTATCATAAATCAGATTGAGTGCACATGGTGAAAAGAAAAGATCTACAGGTTTCAAACTCAAAAGCGCCAAAATTCAAAAGGTCCTACATCATGACAAAGGGACATAAATATTGCATAGTGTTTGCTCCAGCGCTCCATGCCAGCTCAAAGGGGCATTTTTGCATAAGTTCTCAAATATGTGACCAAGCGCTACAAATCACTCTTATACCAGCAAGAGAGACAGTCTTTGGAAAAAAGAGGTTTTAAAGAAACTAGGAATCAAAATGAAGGTATAATAAGAACAACTTACTTTTATATCTTACCATAAACCTAGGCTCTGAAATGCATTCAAAGACAATCCACTACACCTTATGAAAACACAGCAAGAGAAAAAGAGTTATTTCAAAGATGCATAGCAATGAGTGCTCAACATTTACAAAGAACATTATTTAATCCTAAAGCTTCACAGTGATATAGCGCCAAGGAGACATATATTATAGAAAAAGTTTCATAAAGGAAGAAGACAACTTGTTTGAAGGACTTCATAAGTGATGAGTAAAAGATCACAGTTTTCCCATTATACCCTTTTCAAATGGACAAAGAATGACACAGTATCTGATGAAGATAAGGTTTTTATGTTAAGGATGACCTCCTTCATAAACAAGCAGAGGGTTGAAAAATCATCAAGTGTTAACTCTGTATTTGAGGAAAAATTTTCATTAATAGACATAGTTGAGAGATCTTATTTAAAAGATTTCATTAAATGATAAACAAAGATAACAAGCAGTTTGTACTTGATGCCTCCATCAGATGACAATTACAAGGTTAAAGTGTTGAGGAGAACCTTCTTCAATTGATAAACAAAGTTTAAACGCCTTGGCAGCTTTATGGTGCATGCGATGTGCCTAGAAATGCTCACGGCACGCCTGTAGCTGCATTTAGAAGCCTTTTTCATAGGACGCGATGCGCCTGTCAGGCGACGAGACGCGCCTGTTAGGCGACAAGACGCGCCTGTGTAAGTGCCCATTTCACTCCGCCCATTCTGCACACGACATGTTTTCTCCAGGCGACCTCTGAATGACCCATCGTCCGGCACCCAGCCTGAACGCAACGCGTTTCTATGGGCCACCTCTGAACGGCCCACCACCCGGGCCACTTCCAAACAAAGTTTCGACCACTCGGGCCACTGATGTAGCAGATTTTTCAGCAGCCCTCAAAAGTGTTAAGGGATCAAATTTTTGCACAGGGAATTCATCTCCAAAAGAAGCTAACACATTTTCAGGAGTTTGTTCTCAAAACTATCATGTTTACTAAGAGACAAAAGGACAGTGATTGAGGAAAAGCACCTATTTTCAGTTTACAAAGCTTGTTTGGTGTAAGGGGTTAAAAGATGAAATTCAGTCTTACAAGGAGGGAAAATAGTGATTGAGGAGAAAGGACTTATTATTAGTTTGAAAAGGCATGTTTTGTTCAGTGAGAAGCCAAACATAGTTTTTAAAGAGAAAAACATTGTTTGAAGAAGAAAGACCTAGTTTAATCAAAGACTTGTTTTGATAAGACAAGTGAAGAAAATCTCAGAAAAACATGCCTCCAAGGAAAGCCAAAAAAGGAGGGTATCAAAACAGATTTGAACCTATAACTATGAAAGAGTTAAATTTTTCCCCTTCATGTCCTTTTCAACTTTCATAAGGTAGGGTATCTTGACTTTTGCAACAAAGTCCAAGAAGTTACTAGTCATCCCCCCTTGACAAAATTGTTTTCCCTGAAGCTCCAAGGAGAACAGGTTCACATTGTAGGTCTAGACCTTGTGCTTACTCCTAAAGCAATTTCAAAGGAAACTAAGATCCCCTATATTGAAGAAAAATGGTTAAAACAAGCATCACCCATAGTTGATAGTGAAAAGGAAGAGTGCAGTGAAAGTAAAGAAGGAGGTAATGATGACAAAGAACAAAGCAATCCTCATGAAGGAGGTAAACACACTGATGGTGATCAAGGAAATTCACAAAAGGATGGAAACATTCCAGATGAAGGGGGAAACATTCCTCAAGGGAAAAGTGAGGAAAACAATGAAGATAGTGGCAACATGCAAAAAGCAAATGACCAGGCATTACAAGAAATTGAATCAATTTTCCCGAAGAAAACTCAAGATTGCCAAAGAAAAGCTCAAAACTACCCAAAGGGGGCGCCGGGTGAAAAAATGGGAAAAATACATATCTAGGCTTGGAATCTTGGCTTTAGCTTCCTTGCATGCTTCTAGAAACCCATAAGGGGTTTGCTCACCAAAATTGAGCAATTTTTGACATGATCTTGTTTTTTGTGATTCTTAGGCCTAATTGCACATTTTTCTAGGCACTTCCATGTTTTCTAGGAGCATCCTCAGCTCATGAAAGTTATTTTTTTGGATGTATTAAATTTTGGGGCTTATACTCAGAAATTTTTAGATCAAAATAAGGTGTTTTGGTCCCCCAAAGAGGCAAAAAACAGTCAAATTGTACCTTTCTACCTCAAGTATCAGCAGGTGAGACCCTCCTCGATTTTTTCACTCAGTCCACTTTTTAACAGAATTATAGGGATTATTTTTAGAAAATTCATGTAGTTCCAGAAACTAGATATCCAGGGCTTTACAACGAGCCATAACGGGTCTCGTTTTGACATCGAGAAGTCCTTCAAAAGTTCTCTGCAAAACAGGTTTTCTTCTTGCGCTACGCTCCTATAGGATTTTGCTCAAAAAAAGTTTTCTAAAGGTGGCCATCCAAATGCACGTTAAGCTATTTTTGACTCTATGTCAGAGATTAAAAGTCAATTTTCTTACTATTATTAGCTTAAATAGATATTTTTTGAAGATATTTTTTTCCTTGGGCCTTGTGAGGCCTCAAGGACAAAATCAGATATTTGTATTAGGCCAATGAGCTTCTAGAGGCTCTTGTGAGCTTATATACTCATTTCCTATATAAATTATGAAGAATAATTGTAAATTGTTGGAGGTTTTAGAAGAAGAACTTGAAATTTTGAAGAGAAATACATGAATATGAGCTTTGAAGAAGAAACTTGTTTATGAAGTGGATGATTTTCTTACTTGTCTAGATGATGGAGAGGCTTTGTATGCAAGATTCCATGGCTTGGTAAATGGTATTGTGTCTCTTATCTAGTATGTTTTCTTAGTTTCTCATATATTTTTTCATGATTCTTGCTTGCTGTAGTTCAGTAAAGAATAAGTTTGAGATATGCCCATGGAGGCACCTCAAACTTCCTGATTCATTACAGCTTAAATGTTCTTCATCATTCTTGGTTATGTCGAAGAATTCTTAATTGCTCTTTGGTACCCTAAGAACTTGTTTTCAGTTTCATTAATGGTTATTATGTATGCTGTCTAGTATGATTCATGGTATGCCCTGCTTACTCATAGCTAATCAAAACTCCATTTCTGAAATCTCTCTCTGAATTATTGGTTGTTTATTTAGATCAAAAAGGTCTTGTTTCGATCTTTCCCTTTGTCCATGCTTTGCAGTCTTATTTCAAAGTTCCCGATAGCCCAAGATATGATGTTTAGGAGTTCCCTCTTCATAGTTTGAGTTGTTATTTTATCTTATATGTTTTTTCTCAACCACTGAAGGTGATTTTCCCAAAGTTAGAGGGTCTTATACTTCTATGCATCACCTGGTTGTTTATTTTTTGCATTTATTAGTTTGAGTTTCATTCATAATGATTAATGGTTAGCCCTACCACATGAATGCTTTGATTTTAAAAAATTTATGCCTAAAATCTCTTTGTCTTGCACAACTTGATGTTCATTTCACTTCACAAACCACCCAAAATATCCATTAACTATACTAAATCGGCCCTACCGCACACCTTGTCTGTTGTCTAGGCATCCTTGGTTTTCATTTGACTCCATAGCCCTGTTGATTTGATAACTTATCTTTCATTGATTCCTACTTAATCGGTTTTCACCTCCAAACACAAAAACAAACAAACGTACTTAACAAATAGCCTAAAATCAAATATAATAATCGAACAAGCTCACATCCTTCACTTCATAAAGAGATCCCTCTCTGAGTCCAGGAAAGCTAGGTCTTAGGACTCCAAATTTTGGTCTAATGTTACCCTGTCATTTGGTTTACCAATCTGCCAAATTACGGGACTATAACAAGACATCGCAGGGGTCAAAGTTCGGGCTGATTTTGAGGTCATTCAAATTGTAGAAGATGCGGACCCCTATCTGGCACTCCTTGGATTGGACTGGGCCATAGATATGGGCGATATTATCAACTTAAAAAGGAGGAGCATGGTATTTGAAAGTGAAGGAACATGGGTGGTAGTACTACTAGATCCTGCATAAGGAGAGAGGTACACAGAGTTAGTGCGTGAGGAAGAAGAGGTGGATCACATCTATAAGCTAACTGTGAGGGTCGAAGACTAGGTCAATCCTATGGCTGATGGTGTTCTTTTCTGGGAAAGAGATAGCGAATGCTTCTCTGATTCCAATGAGGAAATGGAAAATTGGAAAAATTGGCTACATGATGTCTCTGCGCTATGCTGTATGCGAATCACAAGGGACTTTCGCTGCATATCTACAAAGGTAAGAGAAATTCCCTACTTTGATGACTTCGGTAGTATAAAAGAGTGCTATGAGGATCCACGCAATGTCTCTATTCCTGAGTCAGAGGGAGAGTGCACAATTGCGAGACCTCCACTACAGGTTGTAGACATGTCGAAGCATCAGAAACAGCTGCGGTCGATCCTGGGACTTACGAGCTACTACAAAAAATTCATTCTAGGATACACACTGACCTCCGCACCTCTGGACAAACTGCTTAAGCAAGATGTTTTATTCTTTTGGGATGATGAGTGATGGAAGTTCTTTGAACAACTTCGAGAATGGATGGTATCTACACCTATTCTTAACTATCCCAATGGGGCAAAGGAATTTCTTTTACATGTTGATGCATTGGGGATTGCCCTAGGAACGGTCCTTATGTGGCATGGCGGCAGAGACATTGATCACCCAGTCGCCTCTTCTAGTCAAGAAATCTTGAGTACGAAGAACAATTATGCCACCGTGCCGAGGGAAGGGTTGGCCATGGTCTATGCACTACAGAAGTATTGGCACTATCTATTGGCAGGACACTTTAAGATGTTTACAAATCATTTGGATTTCAAGTCCCTGATGAATAAGCCTGTGTTGGGGGGGAGACTCCGCAAACAGTTGTTGATGGTTTAGGAATACGATTTTGAAGTCATAATTAAGCCAGTAAAGTTGAATGCGAGGCCGAATCACTTGTCCCGACTGGAGATAGGAGAGGAACCACTTACTCGAGGGAAGGATTGCCTAATGTGGAAATATTTTCCATAAGGTTTGTTGATGCGCACTTCACTGATATCATTTATCCCCTCACTATAGGCATGGCATCTGCAAAATATTCGGTACGACAAAAGAAGGAGTTGGTTACCTGGGTGGATGATTTTACTATTATCACGGGTCATTTATATAAACTAGGCGCTGGTGAAGTGTTGTGAAAATACGTTCTAGAGCATGAAAGGCATGCTATCTTGGCAGAAGCTTGCGAAGGCACAACAGGAGGTCACTACATAGGCAAGGCAATGGGAAAAAAAATCTTAGGGGCTGGGCTAAGGTGACGTAGAATTACCTTTGGAAGGAATAATCTTAGGCTCCAGCTGGTGTGTTGGGAGCGTAGGGGGTATGCTCCAATAGTAGAGGTGCGCTGGGAGCACAAGGGTACACTGAGTGCACCCAAGGTACAAAAAATAGCCGTTGGAATAGTCAAATCGGGTAAAAAGAAAAAATTACCATTGCATGGGATGGGCGGCCGCCATTTAATGAGGCGATTTCTAGAGATTTTTTACCATTTACTTGATGGTAAGTTCCACATTAAGTCTACCCTACCATTGGGTGGTCGCCAAAGCTATAAAACAGGTGGGATAGAGCAGACAAGGGTTCTGTATCACTTGAATAGCTCGTACTTGCCATGTTTGTCCTAGACGAAGTGGTGCTGTAAGAATTTTTGTGCCCCTAGCATCTCTTTCCTGTCTGAGAAACCTACTCCCTCGAAAAGTAGCAATCCCGAGTTTGTCTTTCGCGCCAGGATGTCGCCTACAAATCCTGTTGAACCCTCAAAACTAGTAATATCGACGGAACTGGGCACTAAGGAAGTGGTGGAAATTGAGTTGGAGGTTGAACAAGTTTTCTCCACCCCAATCACTAAGAAGGGTAGGGAAAAAGTAGAAGACTCTGGCAAACCCTCGAAACCTATGAAATGGGTTAAGGGGAAACCTCATGCATCCCCACAGATTGTACCATCCCCGAAGGCGACACCCCAGGCGCAAGCTGCTCAGGAGGAGGCCCAACTTGCTGAACCGATCAACTAGTTACCTTCCTTCGTCCGGACACAAAGGCCCTCAACGTGCATGCCAAAGAACCTTGACGACCTGATCACTTATATGTAGATGCCACTGACCCTGGAAGAAGTCCCTATCATTGGTGACCCTGTTGGGAAGCTACACAAGATCATATTTGATGATCATGACTTGGCCAGTCTGGAGGCCTTCCCTGAGCTGGCGCTTGAATTATACCTTGACACAATTCAGGAAGATAATGGGATTAAAATTGTTCCTTAGCACTGGGTACATGGATTGGTCGGGTCTGGGCTCCTGAACTTGTTAAGGATGCCTCACTTCGGTCACTACAACATTATGGACCAGCTAGCTCGACAATTTCTTTCTCTAATTCATGATGGCTGCCTATGGATCTAGGATAGGATCCCCATTGATGTTGCGTTGGTTCTACTAGCCTTCCCATGCACGGCCCCAACCCTCTGGAGCATGTGGGTAAAAATTATGAGGCAAAAAGGGCTGAGTATGTGTGCAAGACATACCATGTGGTGCACAATACTCGGGCTTTTATAACCAAGTCCATTAGTGACCAAGGCATGCAGCTGGGCATAATGTTGTTGGCGTGAAAAATGATGAGAAAATATCAAGTCTCCTCTATCCCAGCCTACGTAATTTACTTAGCTAGAAAATGCGGGAAAGGGGTATGTTTTAACTGGGCCCAATATTTGTGCGATGAGTTTCTGACTAATGTTCGCGAGTCCCAGGAGCAAGGCCACACCTTTTTTATTACTGGTTACAATTCCTCATAGCGTTGGTTGCCTGGGAAGCCTTGGAGGATTTAGTCCTTCCTTAAGTTACCCGAGACATGTGCGAAGGGGCTTGCTATGTACACTTGTGGGATTCTAGGGACCCATAGTGTCTTGAAGATAACCAAGTTTTCTGGCTCCTTTTTCAGCATAGCTTTGTCGCAGCCATTAACTCCCGACCATGATTGTCCCTTGCCGTGTATGATAGATACACGGATATTTTATATTTTCAAATCACTATGCACAACATCCAGATCAAAGCACACAAGGTTAATGCCTAGACTTCGCTTCCTTATTTGGTGGCGGAAGAAGAAATTGACAACGTCATTGCGCTCTAGCCACCTAACTGGAAGATCAACTTCAAAACTGGTGCTAAGAGTGTCAAAGTAATCATCACTTCAAAATTCACCCCCTCCGTCGTCCTCAAGGATACCAGAGGTGCGACCAAGTTTACCCGACAAGACATGATCGTGGCCTCACAAAAGGACACGCAACAGAAGCAGACCTTTGAAAAAGACGTCGAGGCGGAGACTAAGGTAATGCAGCCAAACCTAGAAACATAAGGAAGGGATGTAGGAGGACCTTCCTCCCCCCGCAGCACGAAGCAAACAAATGAACCTGTCAAAACGCCCCGTAAGAAGCAGCGCTCCTAGCGGATGGCACGTGACGAGACAGTCACATTGACTAATGGAGACCTTGAAAAAGTCACTGATGCAGTCATTTTGGCCACGGAGGATAGATGGGTAGCCTTAGAGGAGCAGCAAAAACCTATGGTCAACACAATCCAGGCCGAGCTACGGGCGCTACAGATGAAGAAATATACATTGCAACCCACCGTGAAGCATGCAGACCTCGAAAACATGATTCACCAACTTTGTGCAGATTTTACCCCAGAGATCTCGGCCATAGCCACCCCTCAGGAGAATGTTGAAAGGTTGGTCGTAGCACTATAGGCCTCCTGCGAGGAAGTTCCAGTGGTCAAAGCATGAATGAAGCAGTGGATCGCTCACCTCCAAGCTAAGTTGTAGACTGAAACACCCTTGGAGGTACGGGCCCAGTGAACTGCGTTGATCACAGAGGCTACGGACATCATTATAGGGAAAATCACATAGGGTGCCAAATTATTAGATACGACCATGCAGCTATGGTCCAAGGTCCAGCGCGACCCACTCCTACGAAGCATCAACCAAGACCTGCGGAAAAAAGAAGAAGTGTTCGCGACATTAGAAGCTACCCTATCCACTTTAGTTCCTGCTCAATGCTTGACACGGTTGCGCACCAGTCACACCCTCCAAGCTCATATTGATGAACTTCGACAAAAGAAAAATGCTCTCAACAACCTCCTGAAGCCTTGGGCTACTGAGGCCCTCAAGCTGTCACAAGATGTGGATGTTGCGGTTAAACAACTGAACCAGACTCTGGTGAGTGTCACCATTGCAACAGAAGGCCCGATTTCTAACAAGTTGGTCGACATTTCCTAGAATTCTGCTACTCAAAGCGAAGGCGTGCTACCTTCAATAGCCAAGGCGATCAAATTTTTGCAGGCACAGGTGGAGAACCCACCATATCAGTGACTCGGGACGAGTCAAAAGATTGTGTTGGGGGACTGTTGTAATGGCGTCTCCTAAAAGCTGCGATTTTGTATAATTTTTTTATATTTTGGTCCTAATTAGCCTAACGCAGGGGTTTTAGGGTGGGTCAAAACCCCTAATGCATTGTAACATGTCAAGGGTAGAGCAAGAGTTCTAAAACCATGATTTACGGACCAATGGATGCATATTCTAAATAGGTATAAGTAGATGAACCTTTTTTGAGTCATAGGTAGAAGAGAATAGAGATAGATGATAGTTTCAAATTGCTAGATTGGTTCGGGTTGCTAGGGAAATGACTCTTGCTAGCTGTGTGCGTAGAGATCGTCAGTCCTGCTATGTGCAGACCCTGCCGGCTGTGTTCGCAGGCTATAACAGATTGTATTGGGTTGTGAATGATAATATATGTGGATCTGGTTAGAATATCTCTATGTTGTCTGAAGTTTATACAAACCATTGAATCTATTGGTTATCCATTGTTGATTTTTTTATGATATTACATGTGATGTTACAAAGGTACTAATTAGATCTGTGATAGTAACTCTGGTAGCTACACTGATTAGCAAACCTGTGAATAGATCTGTTTATAGCTGCGAAAGTATCCCTGGTTCTGTTATATAAAGCGATGATCTGTTGACTACTAAAATTATAGTTGTTGTATTGACGAACATGGATTCCAAGGTGATTAGTAGATATAAACTCGATGATATAATTCTGTAGCTAGATTTGTTAATTACGAATCTGATAGACTGGAACGCAGCTCTATTAACTTACCTGCTCTCTCTCAGGGTGCAGAAAACTAGTTCCAGAACTCTCCCATACTGCTTTGGGTGAGACTTTGGCCTGCGTAAGCAAGTAAGTGCCAAAAGGGCTAGTAGTATCAGTGTTTATTGGCAAACCTTAACCTCCAAACCTGGGTCAGGACCCCTCGAGCCAACATTCATCATGTGTAATAATTTTATCCCAAATTTGTCAAATGTAATTATGTTTGGCCAAAGCAGAGCAAGAGAACAAAACTCCATATTGACAAAGCCTACAATGCCAAAAGTTAGAAAGCAAAACAATATCAGTAATAAAGAAAAATACATCAAACATTAGAAAAAGTGGGTATTTCAAGTTAAATCAAAATCCACTTTGCTATAAAGCCTATCAAGCATTTCAAACAAGTTATTATTTCCCTTTTAATCATCAAGAAGTATTTAGCAAGGATAATTTTTGAGCTTTTGGGCAGTTCTGGCCAAAATACACAAGCACTGCACGTTCAAAAGGTTTGTGCTTTGTGTTTGAACTAGCACTATGCGCCAGCCCAGTGGCATTGTGTGCTTACTAGGAGATCTTAGTGCAAATTGCAAAGGCGTTGCGTGCCCTGACAGTGGCACTGCGCGTTTGGATAAGTGCTGCGTGCTCAGACAGTGGCACTGTACACCTACATAGTCAAGTTTTCTATGTGTTGTGACACTTCAAACCACTTCAAACAATTTCCAAACTTCTCCTAAAATCCTCCAAGGATGTTCTAAACAGTAAGTACACCCTCATTGCCTTGTTTCTAAGCTATTTGGTGACTCTTTAATGTTTTGAAGTGAAACCTTAATGAAACCCTAATTTCAATTTATGATCACTGTTTATACACCTTGTTCACTTTCCTTAAGCATATATCAGTTATATGCAGGGTAAATTTCATTCACCTAGGCTTTTCATTGACCTAGTTTGACCATTCATTTCATTCCTCTCACTCATTCCCTTCAGCTCTTCAAGCTAGCCATGTCATCCCCTTCAGCTCTTCAAGCTAGCCATGTCATCCCCTTCCCCTTCATCTCATTCCATTTGTATCCTAGGGTTTCATAAGTCATATTTTAAAATGTCTGAAGAAAAATATAGTGGTGTTGGTGAGGCACAAAGGCCAAGAATAGTGAGCTTCAAGCTAATCTTGATAGAGCATAGTACGTGATTGATTTTCTTGAGCTAGAAAATCAGTAGCTGAAGACTAAGCAAACCATCAGTGAGGTCAAGACAATCAGAGCTTAGAGAGAGGTAGGAAAGGCCAAGGCCTTGCTAGAGAAAACCTTGGGCATATTTGATGATAGTGATGATGAGGAAGATCAGCTTTCGAGATAGAGACCGACGACAATTGGGCTAAAGAAGGCTTTAGCTTGGGAAAGGAAAAAAGAGGCTGAATTGGCAGAGCAACTTACTCCAAGTGAGTTGATTTCCATCGATATTAGAAGAGACATAGATTCTTGGCTTGAGAGATCCAATTTTCATCTGGAGTGCCTGCTAGAGAAGGCAAAGAAATACATTGACATTAAGAGGAAGATGGCAAAACACTATGCCATGAGAAACAAGATTGCAAAGGCCAAGCTCAAATGAGCCCATGCAAATATTCGGGCTTTGACCGAGCCAAAGGAGAAGGAGAAGTTGAAAATTCTTGATGAGGTGTCTCTCCTTGCCTCCAACCCTTGATCAGCAAGAAAATTCACAATTTTGGCACACCTTTTGCAAATTTTGATTTTTGGATAGTTTAGCACACATAAAATTTTCTAAACGCATAGTGGAATTGGCACTGTGCTCTTTTTTTGCAGATCCAATTGACAAATGGCCACAACCATCATGTTCAGAGTGATGAATACATCAACTCCAACAAGTTTTAGAAGATTTTGAGGAGAACTGGTCCCTCAAATAGGAAAAAAACCACCAAACAATCATGTTTCTGCACTCTGATTAACCCTAGTGCTGTGCGTTTACTAGTATTGGGAGAACAGGTTTTTGATAGGGCATATGGACTCCATTTTGAAAAACAGGTCCGTATTTGGAAGCTAGACTCAGAGATATTTCCAACGACCTATCATGGATCTGATTTGGACATCAGGAAGGCCTCCAAAATTTTCCTACAAGACAAGATATTTTTTATGTCATGGCAGTGTGCGTTCACCAGGAAAATGCAATTTTCATCATCTTCAGCAAAATTTTGACCTTTTGACTTTTTACTTGGGTAAATGAGAAAATCACTAATGTAAATGGTCATGGTTAATGTAAATGTCATTTTCTGACTTTTTTTTAGGGTATATGCATCAGATAAGTCTTCTAGAGGTCAAATGAATCAGTTTCCTCTCTTTTAGACGCAAACTGTTGAGTTTTCCTAGTCTTCAAATTCTTGTTTGGGAGTAGGTGAAATTGATCCCTATCTCATGGATTCAACTCCCTAAGGCTAGGGAGAGTGGTTTTGAATTCTATTTGATGTATTTCCTCAGTCATTGTAATGTTTGGACTCACATGGAGCTTTAGCATCTCAAGAGACATTTTGTATTAGTTTGGCTTGGACAATTAATTAGAAATATGTAGCTATTTCTTAAGGATCCATCTGGTATGCAGTGTTTGAAATAGTTTCTTATTTGTAATCATTTTTATGAATGTATTTTAAGTTTCATAAACCATTTTCATGTCTATGATATTCTTAATTTCAAGTTGAAAGGCATAATTCATGTTTCATGCTCTGTTTTGGGGAATTTAGCATAATTTGTTTACTTTCTTCAGTTTAGGGAGAATTCATCTTAGATGCTTTTCCTAACTTCTCACCATTCTATGCACCTCACCATAATCATACTTTAAGTGTCAAATCTTCTACCTACCTTGCCCCTTAGAACACTTACGTATTTTGAAATTATTTTCCTGCCCTAGCTGATAGAATCCTCTTGATCCAACAAAACCCAACACAAATCGAAAAATCACAATCCCTGTACTCCTTAGCTAACCTAAAATCATTTTCAGCCAACCCTCTTGGCTATGATTTTTGTGCAGAGATCCCTCTCTGACTTGGTAGGGCTATATACCAAGTCTAAATTTTTATTTGAGGTTACCTTAGAATTGCTTCTCTCAACCTGAGATCAATTTGAGTGATAACATTTTGGTGACTCCACTAGGGAAGAAAACATAAGAATGAAAAGACATATCATCCTTGGTAAAGAATGACAAGTTTTAGATCTGATTGCTGATGATGGACAAAGATCAGATGCATATGAAGGCTGAACTCTTCACCTGGCGACTCCAACTTGATATAAAGACTCCACTGGAGGATCGACCTTGGTAGCAAGAAAATGGAAGAACTTACACAAAGGTCAGGTAATCAAAGTGGAATTGTATTCAAGATCTAATATTGTTTCTTGTAAATTACTTTTTTTCTTTTCCTGAACTATCCTGAAATTTTTCCGAAGTTTGTTGTATTTTAAAGATGATCAAAATCTTGATTCTACCTATTCGAAAGGTGTAAATACCGATTTTTACTTTGATATTGATCCACATCCTTTATCTGAATCTTATGATGACCATCTTCAAATTGATGAGCCTAAAGAGATCAAGACTGATCCTATAACTTCTATACATACTCCTATACCTTGTAAAATTCGAGATCGATACAAACCACTCATCTTACCTCTGATACTCCATGATTTCGCTAAAAATAATTACCTATATATGCTAAGGTTTGATGGTGAATCTGATAACATTACTGCTGAGAGACATATGTAGAATTTTTGGACTGTCCTAGACCTTTTTGTAGTTGACGAAGAGGATTTCAGTATTAGGTTATTTTCTCTTTATTTGCAAAGCCAAGTCAAGAGTTGGCTCAAAAACTTATGTGCCATGAGCATCTCAAATTTCCCACATTTTTCCAAAGTTTTCCTCGACAGGTAGGTGGTCAAACAAAACGCTTTCCTAATTCTAGAAGAGTAAGCCCAGCTAAAAAGACAACTAGGGGAGATAATACAACAGTTTTTTTCCAGATTCAATCAAGTCCATTATTCGATACCTATTGATATAAGACTTCCTCTTGGCTTAGCTCTCTTACAGTACCCAGATGCCTTTGATCCAGAAATGGAGATTTAGCTGAGAGTAATGAATCTTGCAACAATTGAATAGATGCAGAACAATGTTGTAGATGTAGAGGCTCATCTACTGGTCTGAAGGGAAATGTTGAAGGAAGAAGAGAAGAAGAAAATTCGAGAGCATCTGACATATTCAGAGGTAAAGCTTGACATTTTGGTAAGTAAAATAGAGGAAATGATGCAAAAGATCACCATGAGAGATGTATTTTCCACTCAAGATCATCATGACCCACTTATCTCAGACGAAGAAGAGATTGCAAGCCTTAAAAATGTTCCTACTAATCCTAGCCACCATAGATCAGATAATGGATTTGTAGATCAATTGGAGGAGAAATAATCTGATAATATAATGTGTATGATTGGTGACATTACTTATATTGATAAATTGCCAAATTTTGATCAGTATGATGATGATTATGTTCTCCAAATAGAAACTAATCTGGGAGCAATCAGTAGTTGGTTTGTCGGAGGAAGTTTAGTCTTAGCAGCTCGAAAACAGTGATCAACCGATGCATATCAGCTATGACATTGTTGAGGAAAGTTTAGAAAATTTGGAATTAAGTGAACGATCTTTGCCTTTATGTTTTGCTTCATTTCAATTTCTGAAAGAAATTTTTTCCAAGATCAGAAATTAGTAGTATTTCAGTTTTAATGTTGAGGTTGAGGTAGATAATGAGAAACATTCTCCTGAATTGGTTGAGGAAATCATTTGCGACATACCGAATGCCATTGAATGTTAGGTTGCAGATGAAGACTTGGAAGTTGAAACATATGATCAAACGATGCAAGATGATTCTGTACCACTATGTTTTGAAGCATTTAAATTTTTAAAGAAAATTTTTCATAATATCTCTAAAGAAAATGATGAGAAGCATGTAGAAAGTCGTGCAGTCTCTTAAAATCGATGGACATGTTGCAGCAGTATTTTCAAGTTTTTCATAACCCTATAGATGATGTGTTAGATGATATCTATAGTTAAAGTCTTTCTCCATTAGCTAAATGTGAGCCTAAAAGGTGTTGATATAAACTTGATCCGACAACCGACTTCATTCTCTTGTTTAGCAGGTGTTTCATTACAAAGCTCATATTAAGATTTGCAGTCATATCAGGAGAGCAATGAAGAAGTTTTTTTTTTTTTTTATCATAAAAAAAAATAGTTACTCACGAGTTTTAGGATCCTTTTGTCAACTTGCTGTAGTCATCAAAGAAAGAAAGCACAAATGTTAGGAAAAGTTTGAAACCAAGGTACGAAGACTACCTAGAATAGAGCAATAATGTAATAGATGGGCTGGAAATCAATATGTATTCATATGAATATCCTTTCACAGCATTCTTGAGATCATCTGGTGGGATCTTGCTTTGCAATTTCATCAAGATTGAATCTGTTGAAAAGTTTTCAAGGGAGTTTCCTTTCAGTAGTTCTCTCTTCTTGCTCATAAGCAAGCACTTGCGAAGAATTCAAATAGTAGCCAGAATGCTTACATGGTTGCATTGGTTATTCAATTCCACTTGATCAAGTGATAAATGGATCAATTATAATATTTTTTGAAAGAATAAGCTCACTTCTAAGCATATTTTTCAGTTTGTCAGTTGTGTTTTAGTTTGAGTCAAGTTTCTTTCGGTATTCAGTTTGGTTTTTAGCTATTGACTCCATTGGCCAATGAAATAGGCACTTGTTCTATGGTGTTCTTGGAACCTCCAAGGAGCTACCATCCCGAGCTGGAGCCAATGATAGTGTCAGTATTTGCATACGTCCACCAGGGATCAAAACACATTTGCATCTTCATCTTAAGTGTCCCATACTGAATAAATTTTTCATCATTCCATTAGGTCATGACTTAAATTGTTCTGCTGGTGGTTGTCCTGGTGAATAAGCTCCACTTTCCCTCCGAGGTTCACACTTCTAACTCATTCCCATTTCTCCTTGAGCATAATAACACTTATGGAAGTGCTCTTTTCACTTAAAAGTCATTAAGTCAAAATCTCATGAAAAAGCTCAGGTCAAAAGGCAGTCCCATTATGTCATTAGGGTTTCGCATTTATCAAGGCCATTCCTTCATTCAGATAAGGTCATCATATATATGAGAGGGACTAATTAAGAAATTATATTTCCAGATCATCATGACGTAAATATTATAATTTTAAGGTTGTATTTTTTAACTTAATGACTTTTATATCAAAATAAATATTTTGATAGAAAAGTCAAATATGTAATTTTTTTTTTTTTTTTTTTCCAAATGTAATTTTATGTCATCATATGTAATAATTTTATCCAAAGATGTCAAATATAATTATTTCCAGTCGAAGTGGAGAAAGAGAACCAAACTCCATATTGACAAAGCCCGCAATGCCAAAAGTCAGAAAGCAAAAGAATACCAGTGACAAAGAAAAATACATCAAACATTAGAAAAAGTGGGTATTTCAAGTTAAATCAAAATCCACTTGGCTACAAAGCCTATCAAGAATTTCAAACAAGTTATTTTTTCCCTGTTAATCATCAAGAAGTATTCAGCAAGGTGAATTTTTGAGTTTTTGAGTAGTTCTGGCCAAAATCCACAGGCGTTGCGCGTTCAGAGGGTTGGCACTGCGTGTTTGAACCAACACTGCGCATTTGGATAAGCGTTGTGCGCTCAGAGAGTGGCACTACATGCCTACATAGTTAAGTTTGCTGTGAGTTGTGTCACTTAAAACCACTTTAAACAACTTCCAAACTTCTCCTAAAATCCTCCAAGGATGTTCTAACAATAAGTACACCCTCATTGCCTTGTTTCTATGCTATTTGGTGACTCTTTAATGTTTTGAAGTGAAACCTTAATGAAACCCTAAGTCCAATTTATGATCACTATTTATACACCTTGTTCACTTTCCTTAAGCATATATCAGCTATAGGCAGGGTAAATGTCATTCACTAGGCTTTTCATTGACCTAGTTTGACTATTAATTTCATTCCTCTCACTCATTCCCTTCACCTGTTCAAGCTAGCCATCTCATTCCCTTCCCCTTCATCTCGTTCCATTTGTATCCTAGGGTTTCATAAGTCAGAGTTTAAAATGTTTGAAAAAGAAGATAGTGGTGTTGGTGAGGCACAAAGGCCAATATTAGTGAGCTTCAAGCTAATATTGATAGAGCACAATACGTGATTGAATTTCTTGAGCTAGAAAATGAGTAGCTAAAGACTAAGAAAACCATCAGTGAGATCAAGACAAATCAGAGCGATGCAGGAAAGGTCAAGGCCTTGCTTGAGGATACCTTGGATAGATTTGATGATAGTGATGATGAGGAATATAAGCTTTCGAGATACAGACCGAGGAAAATTAGGCTAAAGAAGGCTTTAGCTCGGGAAAGGCAGAAAGAGGTTGAATTGGCATAGCATCTTACTCCAAGTGAGCTGGTTTCCATAGAGATTAGAAGAGACAGAGAGTCTTGGCTCTAGAGATCCAATTTGCATCTAGAGGTCCTTCTAGAGAAGGAAAAGAAAGACATTGACATTCGGAGGAAGATGGCAAAACACTATGCCATAAGAAACAAGATTGCAAGGGCCAAGCTCAAACGAGCCCATGCAAAGATTCGGGCTTTGACCGAGGCAAAGGAGAAGGAGAATTTGAAAATTCTTGCTGAGGTGTCTCTCCTTTCCTCTAACCCTTGATCAACAATCAAATTCACAATTTTTTCACACCTTGTGCAAATTTGGATTTTTGGATAGTTTAGCACACAAAAAATTTGCTAAATGCGCAGCGCCATTGGCACTGCGCGCACGCTCTTTTTTGGGGAATCCAACTGATGAATGGCCACCACCATCATGTTCAAAGTTATGGAGACACAAATTATAACAATTTTCAGAAGATTTGGAGGAGAAATGGTCCCTCAAAGAGGCAACAAACCACCGAACAATCATGTTTCTACCCTCTTTTTGACCCTAGCGCTGCGTGTTTACTAGTCTTAGGAGAATAGGTTTTTGACAAGGCCGATGGACACCATTTTATAAACTGGAGGCCTATTTGGAAACTATACTTAGATATCTTTCCAATGAGCTATCATGGAGCTAATTTGAAAATTAGGAAGGCCTTCAAAAGTTTCCTGCAAGACAGGCTATTTTTTCTATCATGGCGTTGTGTGTTTACCAGGAAAATACAGTTTTCATCATCTTCAACAAAATTTTGACTTTTTGACTTTTTGCTTGGGTAAATGAGAAAATCACTGATGTAAATGGTCATGGTGAATTTAAATTTCATGTTTTTACTTTCATATAGGGTAGATGCATCAGATAGGTCTTCTAGAGGTCAAATGAATCAGTTTCCTCTCTTTTAGAGGCAAATTGTTGAGTTTTCCTAGTCTTTAGATTCTTGTTTGGGAGTAGGTGAAACCATAGTTTTAAAAATTGGAATCGGGTTCTAATTTGGCAGAGGGTTGGCTCCGACTCTGACTCTGACTCCGACTCGGTATCGACTCGGCTGATTCGGTTTGAATGACTTGATTTTTGTAAAAAATACATTAAATATTAATTTTTGTAAAAAAACATAATTTTAAAGATTTTTATTCATGTTTCCAAACACAAAGCATTAAAATATATAAAAAAGACAACATATGATCAAAGCAAGCTCATGAGTATATCCATTATATCAAAATTGCACCCAGTGCACTGTCCAATACATGATGATGAGATACAGTAAAAAAAAAAACATAAACAAGGAGGTTCTAAATGGCCTCCACAACAAAACATGAATAATTACTACTACAGCCTGCTAGACATTTGACAAGCCAATGTCCTCTGGCTCTTCCTCAAACTCTAAGCCTGAACCAGAGGGGGAGACTGCTTGCTCCTCCTCTGAATCAACATCCTCAACTGTAAGTATATCGTTGCCCTTACAACCCTAAGATAGACGAGCTATGCACCTTCGTCATGGCTGACTAGAGGAAGTGCCTGTGTCTGCAACTGGAGGGATTGGGACTGGGTCTGATATTAGCGTATTTGCATTGAGAATAGCCTCTAACTATGTATCAAAGTCATTTCCCACACCAATATCCTCATCAAAGTCAAACTCTGGTGGACAAGTCTCCACTACCCAATCTGATGTTGGATCAATATCCTCCAACACAATGGATTCTGAATCAGGTCTTTTGTTTAGAAATTGGTTGCATCTTAATCGGAGGTTGTACTGGACATACACTACATCATTTAACCATTTTTGCTCCAAACGATTTCTCTTCTTTGTGTGAATCCTCTCAAAGATAGACCAATTGCGCTCACACCCAGAAGAACTGCAATTTTGACTCAAAATGTGGATTGCAAACCTATGCAATTCAGGTTAAATGGCTACCAAATGCCTCCCACCAATGTGCTGCAAAAAATGAGTTTTTGTTAGCTCAACAATTTATATCCAACTTTGACATTGAAATTATAAACAATTATACAAAATAATAAAATACAAATTTGAAAATTGAAATTCTTTGTTTACCTGGCCCATCTGATTCCCTTGCAATCCTTGCAAGGTTCTTGCTAAAGGTACCTGTGGCTTGGTTGAACACAGTGATCTGATTGTGTATCTTCAACTGCTCACTCTCTGTGGGGATCATGCGATCAATGAAGTCAATCAATCCATCTATAGCCTCCCCATTCAAAGCTCTTTCTTCCTGAGCTTTATAATGATACCTTGGGTTCAAAAAATACCCAGCTGCATGTATAGGGCGATGGAGTTGATTGTTCCATCTCTGATCAATGATTGCCCAAATGGGCCCATACTTACCCACTCTGTCCTTGTATGTTGCCCTTATTTTCTCCTTTTCTTGATCCATAGCCTCATAAATGAAGCCCATAGCCAATCTTTCCCCATCCACCAAGCGCAACACCTTAACCAAGGGCTCAACAAGTTTCACAATATCTGCTGTATTTTTCCAAAATATTTCTTCATTGACTTTCCTTTTCACATATTTTCCATCCCATTTGTGAGCCCACTGAAAATCATTCCATTAATCACTAGAAAACAACTTTTTCAAGTTTCTATTTTGGGCAAGCATAGATTGCAATGTCAAAAAATGTGTTGCAAATCTAGTGATGGCAGGCCTAATAATTTTCTTTCCCCCTTTGTTTTTCCTCATCAGATTTAGAATCCATGAGTGATTGTAAATATATTTTGTGATTCATTTGGCATGCTCTATAGTGTTCTTGATCCAGTCTATTTTTCCAATATCCTCAAGCATGAGGTCTATGCAATGTGTAGCACATGGGGTCCAAAAGACGGTTCGGTGTTTTTCCTCTAAAAATTTACCAGCAAGAACATAGTTATAGGCATTTTCTGTGATGATTTGAACAACATTTCCCACCCCCACCTCTTCTACAGCCTCATCCAAAAGATGAAACAACAAATGTGCATATTTCACCCTATCAAATGCATCAACTGATTTTAGAAACATGATTCCTCGTGGGCAAAAGACAAGAAAGTTTATGATGGTACGGTTCCTCTTATCAGTCCATCCATCTGACATGATGGTACATCTTGTATGCGCGCATGATTTTTTGAACTCTTTCAAATAATCATCAATGTTAATAATCTCTTTTTGCAAAAGAGATCCTCTTAACACATGCATAGTAGGTCCTTTGAAGCCCATTCCAACAGCATGTATGGAATCAAAAATAGGTTCATGATATGGTGAATGAGTAGCATTGAAGGGAATATTAGCATCATACCACCATCTATCAATGTAATCACAAGTAGAATCTCTCAATTCTTTTCTCCAATGAGCATCTAAAGTGGGCTGCACAGTTGGAGGACTAGGACCATGTGTAGTTGCACTATCAGAGGGAGAAGAGGGCACAAAAAAACTTTTGATAGCACCCCTATTTCTCATTGCACCCTTACCCTTTTCAGAAATAGACTCCATAGAGGGAGGAACATAGCCAAAGGGGTTTGATGCATCAGTGCAAGGGATATATGAAGAACCCTCATAATCAGAACTTGGGTTGGCAGCCATCATATGTTGTAGATTTCTCTTCCTTCCAATTTCAACCTTTATTTTTTTTTGCCTAATTTTGTCTTCCTCAAAATTCTGAAATTGTTCTTTCAACTCCTTCCTAATTTCCCCAATGTTTGTGCTTCACATGGAGTAATTTGGCCTCTAAGACCAGCCAAATGTAGCTTCTGTCTATGAATGCCCCCTCCACCCGCCCTTAATTATTTTCTTACAAAATTTGCAATACATTTGATCATCAACCATTTCGGCATATGCCCAAGCAACATTTTTCACTCTAGGGGACATTTTGGACTGATTTTTTGACTTGGAAAGAAAAGGTTTAAATCTGTAAATGAAAACAAAAAAATACTATTCATTCTATGTTTTCTTTCACCAAAAACTATATTTACCATTTTCAGATTTGCAAATAAATAAAACAAGCAAAGGAAAATTTTAGAAGAGAAAAAATAAATAACTGTAGCCTCTAGCCTCCTCAATGCAGCTCCAACAACCCAACTTCTCAATGCTGCTCCAAATCTTGCCAAATATGCTCCTCACTGTTGCTCCAAAGCTTGCCCAAAAGACTCCTCAAAGATGCTCCAAAACCAACTCAACAACTCTTCACAAAATCCTCCCAAATGCTCAAGCAAATTCAATGAGATAGATGTGAGGTATTGAGAGGGGTTGGATAGGTTAAATAATATGGGGAGGGGTTAGATAAGGTAAAAAAATCCTAACATAAAAAAAATAAAAATAAAAAATAAAAAAATAAAAAATAAAATAAAATTTGATTTTAAAGTCCATTTTTTGGGATTTTTTGGGGCACGCATCCGGCTGGAGCTGACCGGCTGAGCTAACTCAGGCTCGACCGAGCCAGCCAGTTTGTGACCGAGCCGGCCAAGTTGATGTATGTCTCGGCCAGCTCACTCACAAACCAGCCACTGGACCAGTTTAACCACCGAGTCAGACCGACCATCCCTTTGGCTCGATCAACTCGGCCGGTTCCGAGTCTGGAAGGCCGGTTTCTAAAACACTAGGTGAAATTGATCCCTATCTCATTGATTTGACTCCTTGAGGATAGGGAGAGTGGTTTTTAATTCTATTGGATGTATTTCCTCAGTCATTGTAATGGTTGGACCCACTTGGAGCTTTGGCATCTCAAGGGACATTTTGTATTAGTTTGGCTTGGACAATTAATGAGAAATCTGCAGCTATTTCTTTGGGATCCATCTGGTATGCAGTATTTGACATAGTTTTTTTGTTGTAATCATTTGTATGAATGTATTGTAGGTTTCATAAACCATTTTCATGTCTATGATATGCTTAATTTCAAGTTGAAAGGCAAAATTCATATTTCATGCTCTGTTTTGGGGAATTTAGAATAATTTGTTTACTTTCTTCAGTTTAGGGAGAATTCATCTCAGATGCTCTTCCTAACTTCTCACCAATCTATGCACCTCACCATAATCATATTTTAAGTGTTGAACCTTCTAACTACCTTGACCCTTAGAACACCTGTGGATTTTGACATAATTTCCCTGCCCTAGTTGATAGAATCCTCCTGATCCAGAAAAGCCCAACAAAAATCAAAAAATAAAAACCCCTATGCTCCTTAGCTAGCCTAAATTTTTTTTCATCCAGCCCTCTTGGCTATGATTTTTGTGGAGAGATCCCTCTCTGACTTGGTAGGGCTAGATACCAAGTCTATATTTTGGTTTGAGGTTACCTCAGAATTGTCTCTCTTAGCCTGAGGTCAATCTAAGTGATAAAATTTCAACAACTCCAGTGGGGAAGAAAACGTAAGAATGAAAAGACATATCTTCCCTGGGAAAGAATGAAAAAGTTTAGATCTGATTGCTGATGGTGGACAACGATTAGATGCATATGAAGGCTGAACTCTTCACCTGGCGACTCCAACTTGATGTAAAGACTCCACTGGAGGATCGACCTTAGCAGTAAGAAATGGAAGGATATTACACCAAGGTCAGGTATTCAAAGTGGAATTGTATTCAATATCTAACATTCTTTCTTGTAAATTACTTCTTTTCCTTTCCTAAAACTATCCTAAATTTTTTCCGAAGTTTGTTGTATGATAAATATGATCAAAATCTTGATTCTACCTATTCGAAAGGTCTAAATATTGATTTTTCCTTTGATCTTGGTCCACATCCTTTTTCTGAATCTTATGATGACCATCTTCAAATTGATAAGCCTAAAGAGATCAAGACTGATCCTATAACTTCTGTACATACTCCTATACCTTGTAAAATTCCAGATCGATACAAATCGCTCATATTACCTCCTATACTCCATTCTTTCCCTAAAAATAATTACCTATATATGTCGAGGTTTGATGGTGAATCTGATAACATCATTGCTGAGAGACATATGCAGAATTTTGAGACTTTCCTAGACCTTTTTGAAGTTGACAAAGAGGATGTTAGTATCAGGTTATTTTCTCTTTCTTTGCAAGGCCAAGTTAAGATTTGGTTCAAAAACTTACCTGCCACGAGCATCTCAAATTTCCCACAGTTTTTCAAAGTTTTCCTCGAAAGGTGGGTGGTAAGACAAAACCCTTTCCTGATTCTAGAAGAGTATGCCTAGTTGAAAAGACAGCTAGGGGAGACAGTACAAAAGTTTTTTGCCATATTCAATCAAGTCTATTATTCAATACCTAGTGATATAAGACCTCCTCTTGGCTCAACTCTCTTACATTACCCAGATGCCTTTGATCTAGAAATGGAGTTTCGACTGAGAGAAATGAATCTTACAACACTTGAAGAGATGAAGAACAATGTAGTAGATGTAGAGGCTCATCTTTGGATAAGAAGGGAAAAGTTGAATGAAGAAGAGAAGGACATTGTAGAGCATCTGACATCTTCAGAGGAAAAGCTCAACTTTTTGGTAAGTACAATAGAGGAAATGATGCAAAAGATCACCATGAGAGATGTATTTTCCATTCAAGATCATCATGACCCACTTATCTCAGAAAAAGAAGATATTGCAAGCCCCAAAAATTTTCTTGCTAATCCTTGTCGCCATAGATCAGATAATGGATTTGTAGATCAAGTCGAGGAGAAAAAAATATGATAATCTAATGTGTATGATTGGTGACATTAATTATATTGATGATTTGCCAAAGTTTGATCAGTATGATGATGATTATGTTCTCCAAACAGAAGCTAATCTTGCAGAGAAATCATCAGTTGGTTTGTGGGAGGAAGTTCAGTTTTAGCAGCTCGAAAATAGTGATCAACCGATGCATATCAGCTATGGAACTGATGAGGAAAGTCTAGAAAATTTGGAAGTAAGTGAAGGATATTTTCCTTTATGTTTTTCTTCATTTCAATTTCTGAATTTTTTTTTCCAAGATCAGAAATTAGTAGTCTTTCAGTTTTAATGTTGAGGTTGAGGTAGATAATGAGAAACATTCTCCTGAATTAGTTGAGGAAATCATTTACGACATATCGAATTCCATTGAATGTTAGACTTCAGATGAAGGTTTGGAAGTTGAAACATATCATCAAACAATGCAAGATGATTTTGTACCATTATGTTTTGAAGCATTTCATTTTTTAAAGAAAAATTTTCATAATATCTCTAAAGAAAAGGATGAGAAGCCTGTAGAAATTCATGCAGTCTCATTAAAATTGATGGACTTGTTGTAGCAGTATTTTCAAGTTTTTCATGACCCTATAGCTAACTGTGAGCCTGAAAAGAGTGTTGATATAAACTTGATCTGAAAGATGACTTCATTGTCTTGTTTAGTAGGTGTTTCATTAAAAAGCTCATACCAAGATTTGCAGTCATATTAGGAGAGTAATGAAGAAGATTTTTTTTTGTTTTTGATCATAAAAAAAAAATAGTCATTCATGAGTTTTAAGCTCCTTTTGTCAACTTGCTGTAGTCATCAAAGAAAGAAAGAACAAATGTTAGGAAAATTTTGAAACCATGGTACAAAGACTACCTAGAAAATACCAGTAATGTATTATATGGGTTGGAAATAAATATTTATTCATATGAAGATCCTTCCGTAGCATTTTTGAGGTCAGTCGGTGCGCTTGTGCTTTGCATTTTCATCAAGATTGAATCTGTTGACAAGTTTGTAGGGGAGTTACCTTTCAATATTTCTTTCTTCTTGCTCATAAGCAAGCACTTGCGAAGAATTCAAACAGCAGCGAGAATGCTTACATGGTTGCATTGGTTGTTCCATTTCACTTTATCAGGGGATAAATGGATCAATTAGAATAGGTTTGAAAAGAATAAGCTCAATTTTGAGCATCTTTTTTAGTTTTTCAGTTGTGTTTTAGTTTGAGTCAAGTTTTTTTCAGTATTTAGTTTGGTTTTTAGCTATTGACTCCATTACCCAATGAAATAGGCACTTGTTCTATGGTCTTCTTGGCACCTCCAAGGAGTTACCATCCCCAGCTGGAGCCGATGAAAAAACATCAAACATTAGAAAAAGTGTGTATTTCAAGTTAAATCAAAATCCACTTGGCTATAAAGCCTATAAATAATTTCAAACAAGTTATTTTTTCCCTTTTAATCATCAAGAAGTATTCCCCAAGGAGAATTTTTGAGTTTTTGAGCAGTTCTGGCCAAAATCCACAGGTGTTGTGCGTTCAGAAGGTTGGTGCTGCATGTTTGAACCAGCATTGTGCCCCTTCCCAGTGGCACTGCACCCTTACTAGGATATCTTAGTGCAAATTTCAATGGCACTGTGCACTCAGACAGTGGTGCTATGCGTTTGGATAAGCGTTGCACACTCAGGCAGTGGCGCTGCGCGCCTACACAGTAAAGTTTTTTTAGTGTTCTAAAAGTTCAAACCACTTCAAACAACTTCCAAACTTCTCCTAAAATCCTCCAAGGATGTTCTAAATAATAAGTACACCCTCATTGCCTTGTTTCTAAGCTATTTGGTGATTCTTTAATGTTTTGAAGTGAAACCTTAATGAAACCCTAATTTCAATTTATGATCATTGTTTATACACCTTGTTCACTTTCCTTAAGTATATATCAATTATAGGCAGGGTAAATTTCATTCACCTAGGGTTTTCATTAACCTAGTTTCAACATTCATTTGATTCCTCTCACTCATTCCCTTCACCTTTTCAAGCTAGCCAGCTCATCCCCTTCCCCTTCATCTCATTCCATTTGTATCCTAGGGTTTCATAAGTCATAGTTTAAAATGTCTAAAGAAGAGGATAGTGGTGTTGGTGAGGCACAAAGGCAAAGATTAGTGAGCTTCAAGCTAATATTGATAGAGCACAGTGCATGATTGAATTTCTTGAGGTAGAAAAATCAACAACTAAAGACTAAGAAAACCATCAGTGAGGTCAAGACAATCAGAGCTCAGAGAGAGGCAGGAAAGGCCAAGGCCTTGCTGGAGGAAACCTTCGCCATATTGTATAATAGTGATGATGACGAAGATCAGCGTCTGAGACAAAGACTGAGGAAAATTGAGCTAAATAAGGCTTTAGCTCGGGAAAGGCAGAAAGAGGCTGAATTGGCAGAGCATCATACTCCAAGTGAGCTGCTTGCCATAGAGATTAGCAAAGACAGAGAGTCTTGGCTTGACAGATCCAATTTGAATCTGGAGGGCCTATTAGAGAAGGCAAATAAATACATTTACATTCAGAGGAAGATGGAAAAACACTATGCCATGAGAAACAAGATTGCAAGGGCCAAGCTCAAACGAGCCCATGAAAGATTCGGGCTTTGATCGAGCCAAAGGAGAAGGAGAAGTTCAAAATTCTTGTTGAGGTGTCTCTCCTTAACTCCAACTTTTGATCAGCAAGAAAATTCACAATTTTGGCACACCTTGTACAAACTTTTATTTTTGGACAGTTTAGCACACAGAAAATTTGCTAAACACGTAGCACCACTGGTGCTACACTCTTTTTTGGGGTATCCAATTGACAAATGGCCACCACAATCATGTTTAGAGTGATTAAGACATCAACTCCAGCAAGTTTCAGAAGATTTGGAGGAGAACTGGTCCCTCAAAGAGACAAAACAACCACCAAAAAATTACGTTTCTGCCCTCTTTTTGACCCCGGTGCCTCGCGTTTACCAGTATTGGGAGAACAGGTTTTGACAGAGCTGATGGACACCATTTTGAAAACTAGAGGCATATTTGGAAGCTAGGCTCAGAGGGATTTCCAACGACCTATCATGGAGCTGATTTGGACATGGGTAGGGCCTCCAAAAGTTGCCTGCAAGATAGGCTATTTTTTCTGTCATGGCACTGCACGTTTACCAGGAAAATGTAGTTTTCATCATCTTCAGCAAAATTTTTACTTTTTGACTTTTTACATGGGTAAATGAGAAAATAATTGATGTAAATGGTTATGGTGAATGTAAATGTCATGTTTTGAATTTCATCTAGGGTAGATGCATCAAATAAGTCTTCTAAAGGTCAAATGAATCCGTTTCCTCTCTTTTAGAGGCAAATTGTTGAGTTTTCCTAGTCTTCAAATTCTTGTTTGGGAGTAGGTGAAACTAATCCTTATCTAATGGATTCAACTCCTTGAGGCTAGGGAGAGTGATTTTTAAGTCTATTTGATGTATTTCCTCAGACATTGTAATGGTTGGACTCACTTGGAGCTTTGGCATCTCAAGGGACATTTTGTATTAGTTTGGCTTGGACAATTAATGAGAAAGCTGCAACTATTTCTTAGGGATCCATGTGGTATGCAATGTTTGACATAGTTTCTTATTTTTAATCATTTGTATGAATGTATTTTAAGTTTCATAAACCATTTTCATGTCTATGATATGCTTAATTTCAAGTTTAAAGATAGAATTCATGTTTCATGCTCTGGTTTGGGGAATTTAGCATAATTTGTTTAATTTCTTCAATTTTGGGAGAATTCGTCTCAAATTCTCTTCCTAACTTCTCAATAGTCTATGCACCTCACCATAATCATGTTTTAAGTGTCAAACCTTCTACCTACCTTTCCCCTTAGAACACCTACATATTTTGACCTAATTTCCCCGCCCTAGTTGATAGACTCCTCCTGATCCAGCAAAAGCCAACAAAAATAAAAAAATCAAAACCCCTGTACTCCTTAGAGAGCCTAAAATATTTTTCATCCAGCCCTCTTGGCTGTGAATTTTGTGGAGAGATACGTCTCTGATTTGGTAGGGCTAGATACCAACTCTAAATTTTGGTTTGAGGTTACCTCAAAATTGCCTCTCTCAGCCCGAGGTCAATCTGAGCGATAACATTTTAGCGACTCCACTAGGGAAGAAAACGTAAGAACGAAAAGACATATCTTCCCTGGGAAAGAACGACAAAGTTTAGATCTGATCGCTGATGGTGGACAGTGATCAGATGCATATGAAGGCTGAACTCTTCACCTGGCGACTCCAACTTGATGTAAAGACTCCGCTGGAGGATCGACCTTGGCAGCAAGAAAATGGAAGGATCTTACACAAGGTCAGGTATTCAAAGAGGAATTGTATTTGATACCTAAGCATCTTTCTTGTAAATTAATTCTTTTATTCTCCTGAAACTATCCTGAAAATTTTTCGAAGTTTTTTGTATGATAAATATGATCAAAACCTTGATTCTACCTATTCTAAAGGTGTAAATACCAAGTTTTCCTTTGATCTTGTTCCACATCCTTTTTCAGAATCTTATGATGGAAATCTTCAAATTGACGACCCTGAAGAGATCAAGATTGATCCTATAACTCCTGTACATACTCCTATACCTTGTAAAATTCTAGATTGATACAAACCACTCATATTACCTCCTATACTCCATGCTTTCCCTGAAATTCATTACCTATATGTGATGAGGTTTTATGGTGAATCTGATAACATCACTGCTGAGAGAATTATGCAAAATTTTGAGACTTTTCTAGACCTTTTTTAAGTTGATGAAGAGGATGTCAGTATCAAGTTATTTTCTCTTTGTTTGCAAGGCCAAGTCAAGAGTTGGTTCAAAAACTTACTTGTCGTGAGCATCTCAGATTTCCCACATTTTTTCAAAGTTTTCCTTGACAGGTGGGTGGTCAGAAAAAACCATTTCCTGATTCTAGAAGAGTATGCCCAACTAAAAAGACAGCTAGGGGAGACAGTACATCAGCTTTCTGCGAGATGCAATCAAGTTTATTAGTCGATACCTAGTGATATAAGACCTCCTCCTAGCTCAGCTCTTTTATATTACCCAAATGCCTTTGATCCAGAAATGGAAAGGCTCATCTGCTGATCAAAAGGGAAAATTTGAAGGAAGAAGAGAAGGATAACATTGCAGAGAATCTGACATCTTCATAGGTAAAGCTCGATATTTTGGTAAGTACAATAGAGGAAATTATGCAAAACATCACCATGAGAGATGTATTTTCCATTCAAGATCTTCATGAACCACTTATCTTAGAAAAAGAAGAGATTGCAAGCCCTAAAAATTTCCTGCTAATCCCAGCCACCATAGATCAGATAATGGATTTGTAGATCAATTCGAGGAGAAACAATCTGATAATCTAATGTGTATGATTGGTGGCATTACTGATATTCATGATTTGCCAAAGTTTGATCAGTATGATGATGATTATGTTCTCCAAACAGAAGCTAATATTTCAGAGCAATCAACAGTTGGTTTGTGGTAGGAAATTTAGTTCCAGTAGCTCGAAAAAAATGATCAACCTATGCATATTCGCTATGACAGTGTTGAGGAAAGTCTATAAAATTTCAAAATAAGTGAAGGATATTTTCCTTTATGTTTTTCTTCATTTAAATTTCTAAAAGAAATTTTTTCCAAGATAAGAAATGAGGAGTCTTTCAGTTTTAATGTTGAGGTTGAGGTAGATAATGAGAAACATTCTTCTGAATTGGTTGAGGAAATTATTTGCGACATACCAAATGCCATTGAATGTTAGGTTGCAGATGAAGACTTGGAATTTGAAACATATGATCTAACGATGCAAGATGATTCTGTACCACTATGTTTTGAAGCATTTCAAATTTTAAAGCAAAATTTTCATTATATCTCTAAAGAAAATGGTGAGAAGCTTGTAGAAAGTAATGCAGTCTCATTAAAATTGATGGACATGTTGCAACAGTCTTTTCAAGTTTTTCATGATCCTATAGCTGATGTGTTGGATGATATCTACAGTAAAAGTCTTTCTCCATTAGCTAAATGTGAGCCTAAAAAGAGTGTTGATATAAACTTGATCCCATAGCCAACTTCATTGTCTTGTTCAATAGGTGTTTCATTACAAAGCTCATACCGAGATTTCTAGTCATATCAGGAGAGTAATGAAGAAGATTTTTGTTTTGTTTTTTATCATCAGAAAAAAATATTCATTCACGAGTTTCAGGATCCTTTTGTCAACTTGTTGTAGTCATCAAATAAAGAAAGAACAAATGTTAGTAAAATTTTGAAACCAAGGTACGAAGACTACATAGAACAGAGCAATAATGTATTAGATGGGCTAGAAATCAATATGTATTCATATGAAGATCCTTTCACAACATTCTTGAGGTCAGCCAGTGGACTCGTGCTTTGCAATTTTTTCAAGATTGAATCTGTTGACAAGTTTTCAGGGGAGTTGCCTTTCAGTAGTTCTTTCTTCTTGCTCATAAGCAAGCACTTGTGGAGAATTAAAACAACAGCCATAATGCTTAAATGGTTGCATTGGTTGCTCAATTTCACTTGATTAGGTGATAAATCGATCAATTAGAATAGGTTTTGAAGGAATAAGCTCAATTCTGAGCATCATTTTCAGTTTTTCAGTTGTGTTTAGTTTGAGCCAAGTTTCTTTTAGTATTCAGTTTTGTTTTTATCTATTGACTCCATTGCCCAATGAAATAGGCACTTGTTCTAGGGTGTTCTTGGCACCTCCAAGGAGCTACCATCCCCTGTTGGAGCCAATGTTAGTTTCAGTATTTTCATACTTCCACCGGGGATCAAAACACATTTGCATGTGCATCTTAGGTGTCCCATACTGAATAAATTTTTCATAATTTCATTAGGTCATGACTTAAATTGTTCCACTGGTGGTTGTCCTGGTCAACAAGCTACACTTTCCCTCCGAGATTCACACTACTGACTCATTCCCATGTCTCCTTAAGCATAATAACACTTATGGAAATGCTCTTTTCACTTGAAAGTCTTTAAGTCAAAATCTCATGCAAATGGTCAGGTCAAAAGGTAGTCTCATTAGGTCATTAGGGTTTTTAATTTCTCAAGGTAAATCCTTCACTCAGATAAGGTCAGCATATATATGAGAGGGAATAATTAAGAAATTTGATTTCCAGATCATCATGATGTAAAGATTATACTTTTAAGGTTGTATTTTTTAGTTTAATGACTTTTATATCAAAATCAATATTTTGATAGAAAGGTCAAATATGTAATTTATTTTATTTTATTTTTCCAAATGTAATTTTATGTCATCATATGTAATAATTTTATCCAAAGCTGTCAAATGTAATTATGTCTAGCCAAAGTGGAGCAAGAGAACCAAACTCTATATTGACAAAGCCTGTAATGCCAAAAGTTAGAAAACAAAAGAATATTAGTGACAAAGAAAAATACATCAAGCATTAGAAAAAGTGGGTATTTCAAGTTAAATCAAAATCCACTTGGCTATAAAGCCTATCAAGCATTTCAAACAAGTTATTGTTGCCATTTTAATCATCAAGAAGTACTAAAAAAAGAGAATTTTTGAGTTTTTGAGCAGTTCTGGCCAAATTTCACAAGCGTTGTGCGTTTAGAAGGTTGGTGTTGCACGTTTGAACTGGTGCTGCATGCTTGCCTAGTCACGCTGCACGTTTGGATAAGCGTTGCACGCTCTGACAGTGGCATTGCGCACCTACATAGTCAAGTTTTCTGAGTGTTGTGTCACTCAAACCATTTCAAACAACTTCCAAACTTCTCCTAAAATCCTCCAAGGATGTTCTAAACAGTAAGTACACCCTGATTGCCTTGTTTCTAAGCTATTTTGTGACTCTTTAATCTTTTGAAGTGAAACCTTAATGAAACCCTTATTTCAATTTATGATCACTATTTATACACCTTGTTCACTTTCCTTAAGAATATATCAGTTATAGGCAGGGTAAATGTCATTCACCTAGGGTTTTCATTGACCTAGTTTGACCATTCATTTAATTCCTCTCACTCATTCCCTTCACACGATCAAGCTAGCCATCTCATATCCTTCCCCTTCATCTCATTCCATTTGTATCCTACGGTTTCATAATTAAGAGTTTAAAATGTCTGAACAAGAATATAATGGTGTTGGTGAGGCTCAAAGGCCAAGATTAGTGAGCTTCAAGCTAATATTGATAGAGCACAGTACATGATTGACTTTCTTGAGCTAGAAAATCAACAGCTGAAGACTAAGAAAACCATTAGTGACGTCAAGATAATCAGAGCTCAGAGAGAGGCACGAAAGGCCAAGGCCTTGATGGAGGAAACCTTGGGAAGATTTGATGATATTGATGATGAGGAATATCAGCTTCCGAGATAGACATTGAGGACAATAGGGCTAAATAAGGCTTTAGCTCGGGAAAGGCAGAAAAAGGATGAATTGGCATAACAGCTTACTCCAAGTGAGATGCTTTACATAGAGATTAGCAGAGATAGAGAGTCTTGGCTTGAAAGAGCCAATTTTCATTTGGAGGGCTTGCTAGAGAAGGAAAATAAAGACATTGAAATTCAGAGGAAGATGGAAAAACACTATGCCATGAGAAACAAGTTTGCAAGGGCCAAGCTCAAATGAGCTCATGCAAAGATTCGGGCTTTGACCGAGCCAAAGGAGAAGGAAAAGTTAAAAATTATTGCTGAGGTGTATCTCCTTTCCTCCAACCCTTGATCAGCAAGAAAATTCATAATTTTGGCATACCTTGTGCAAATTTTTATTTTTGGACAGTTTGGCACACAGAAAATTTGCTAAATGCACAGTGCCACTGGTGTTGCGCTCTTTTTTGGGGAATCCAAATGATGAATGGCCACCACAATCATGTTCAGAGTGATGAAGACATCAACTCCAGAATGTTTTAGAATATTTGGATGAGAACTGGTTCCTCAAAGAGACAAAATATCACCAAAAAATCATGTTTTTTTCCCTCTTCTTGACCCTGGCATTGTGCATTTACTAGTCTTGGGAGAACATGTTTTTGTCAAAGCAGATGAACACCATTTTCCAAATTGGAGGCATATTTGGAAACTAGAATTAGAGATATTTCCAATGAGCTATCATGGAACTTATTTGGACATCAGGAAGGCCTCCAAATGTTGCCTGCAAGAAAGGATATTTTTTTTGTCATGGTGCTGCGTGTTTATCAGGGAAATGCAGTTTTCATCATCTTCAGCAAAATTTTGAATTTTTGAATTTTTACTTAGGTAAATGAGAAAATAATTGATGTAAATGGTCAGAGTGAATTTAAACATGTTTTTACTTTCATCTAGGTTAGATGCATCAGATAAGTCTTCTATAGGTCAAATGAATCGGTTTCCTCTCTTTTAGAGGCAAATTGTTGAGCTTTTCTAGTCTTTAGATTCTTGTTTGGGAGTAGGTGAAATTGATCCCTATATCATGGATTCGACACCCTGAGGCTAGGGAGAGTGGTTTTGAAGTATATTTTATTTATTTCCTTAGTCATTGTAATGGTTGGACTCACTTGGAGCTTTGGCATCTCAAGAGACATTTTGTATCAGTTTGGCTTGGACAATTAATGAAAAATCTGCAACTATTTCTTAGGGATCCATGTGGTATGCAATGTTTGACATAGTTTCTTATTTGTAATAATTTGTATGAATTTATTGTAAGATTCATAAACCATTTTCATATATATATATTCTTAATTTCAAGTTGAAAGGAAGAATTCATGTTTCATGCTCTATTTTGGGGAATTTAGCATAATTTGTTTACTTTCTTCAGTTTAGGTAGAATTCATCTTAGATGCTCTTCCTAACTTCTCACCACTCTATACACCTCACCATAATCATATTTTAACTGTAAAACCTTCTACCTACCTTGCCCCTTAGAACACGTGCGGATTTTGACCTAATTTCCCCGCCCTAGCTGATAGACTCCTCTTGATCCAACAAAACCCAACACAAATCAAAAAATCAAAACCCCTGTACTCCTTAGCTAGCCTAAAATATTTTTCATCCAGCCCTCTTGGCTGTGATTTTTGTGGAGAGATCCCTCTCTGACTTGGTAGGGCTAGATACCAAGTCTAAAGCTTGGTTTGAGGTTACCTCATAATTGCCTCTCTCAGCCTAAGGTCAATCTGAGTGATAACAACACCCACAGTCATGGATTTAAAAAGGAGATACATGATGCTCATTTCTTCATTCACTCATCTCACACATCTCTCTCCCATATGATTTGTTCATACAGCCTTAGAGGCTTCTCTCTCCTCCACACTTGTGAAAACAGGAAGTTGAATATTTCATATTAGCTTAGGGAAAATCTGGACACTGTTGACTTTGGGTCAACCTCCACCGTTTGACTATATTTTTGAGGCAAGAATAACGAACTAGAGAGGTTGCATTTATAGGCACAAAAATTGATGTCAAATGTTTACCTTTGATCATAACATTAATTGCAGTGTTGACCACAACGTTGATTGGTTTGAAAGAAGATTTTGACTATTGAGTTTATTGTTTTGTGGACTAGTTTTTGGGTTGAGTTTGACTTTGAAGAATGGTAAATTTTGACCATGTTTGACTAAACCTGATTTGAGGTTTAAAGGGCTGGTTTGAACAACAAATTCTTTGCTGGCTAGGGCATCCTAGTGAATGTTGCAAAATACATTTCTCTCTATCTTTGCTAAATAAGAAGAATTACAAATTATTGTATCTTGTATTGGCTAGTCTTCTGTCGATTTAATTATATGTTCTATGAGCATTTACTTTCAATGTTTATGTGATTTCAAATCTAAATTGGGCTAATAAGTAATATTTAAGTAAACTACACTAAACATAGAACATACCATGGTTATCTAAAATTAACACTGCTTGAGTGAATGCCTCCACTCGGTCTCCTCTCCGCTTCTATAATTATGGCTGCTCCACAACTTGTTGAATCTTCTGATGAGGGTGCATGTTGAGAGGTAATTCATGCTCCCTCTCAACCACCAAGTTGCTAACCTTCGCCTTTCTCCTCAAAGATTTGCATGCATCTTCGACCTTGAGAGCATACATGTTCTTGATTCACACATTGATCTGTTTCACCTGTACCATGGTGACGTGTCTAAGGAAAACCTTTCCTTTTCTAAATATCACACCATAGCCACAGTCTTCCAATACCACTATGGAAACAAGATTCTTATTTAGTCCTGGAACAAACAATACATCTCTGAGTCTAGGATGGGAGCTAGACTCCCTCTAAAAGGTAACAGTACCAATATCGATCGTGTTATACCTCCCATCATCTCTGAATTCTATGTTTTGTTTGAGGTATTTCTCCTCCAAGTCACCAAAGAGATCTCTATCCTCGTCATGTGGAATGAAGCATTGCTGTCAAGATACTACATGCATCCCATTACAGTTTTTCACATGCATGCAAAGAGAGTGAAATCAGGTTGAAACTATGAAGCTAGAGCTTCACGTGCTCCTGCTACTGCAGGCTCCTTCTTGCTTGCATTTTGTGGACATTTCATGGCATTGTACCCAAAATCATGGTAGTGAAAACACTTGATGTTGGAAAAGTATTTCTTCTTGCCCTCTTTGCCTTGGGACTTCTTTCCCTTGGCTTTTTTTCCTTTTCTGACTAATGAAAAATATTCTTCTTTGTCTTTGGAAGATGTCCCATCTCTAGGGTTCCACCGAATCTCTTCTTGCACCAAGTTGGACCATAATCGCTCCCACTCTAGTAGATTCTCCCTCCCATTTACTGAATCCTGGTAGTTGTACCAACTCTTGGGAAGGCCAAGAAGTGCTAGGATCTCCAGATCGTCCTCGAGAATGGTAACACCAACACTTCTAAGCTCATCTCCACATTGAGTGATCTTCATCAAGTATTTTGGTATTGTTTCGCCCTCCTCCATCTTGATTTTTCTAAGCTTTTCCTTCAATGGCAACTTCCTGTGGTCATTTTTTTTATGAAAAAATGTTATATGGCCTTCCACATAGCATATGGAGTTTCCTTTCCATGGAGTTTCGAGAAAATATGATCTCGAACTCCTTCTGACAAAATCCTTCTCGCATTTTCTACATTCTTCTTCCATGCATCATGATTTTGAGCATATGTTGCTACAGACATGGGAATATCATTGTATATAAATTCCTTCAACCCATTGCCCTCCTAAACTACCTCCATAATGTCCTTCCAAGCTATGTAATTCAAACTACCCTCAAGGGAATATTCAAGTCTCAATCCCCAGAAACAAAACCTAATTTGTTGCTTGTCTTGAAGAATAAATCTACAAGTTTGATTCACCTGTTAAAAAAAAAACTCATATTATTCTCTTATATAGTGATTCATGCTCTGATACCATGTAGAAAATTCAAATAGATTCAATTGATATTGTAATATGCTAAAATAAAATATTTAAATCTATTCTACAAATTGCGGAAAACAATTACGATCGCACAATCACATGAATAAGAAAAAGAAAGAATTTCAATCTCACAAAAAAAAGATTTGACTGGGGAAAGCCTCAGCTAAAAACCACGCTATATGAATATTGAATTAAATCAGGAATATGAAACAATGCAATGCTTCTCTCGGGCTTGAGAGCTCTCTACACTATCTTTGACTATCTCACTCTGATCCAGGCAAGTTTGGTCCAATACTTAACCAATTTCATGCCTCTAGATGATCAACCTTGCTTGTGAAATCCCTAGGTAAATTGAGCCCCTATTAATTAGGAAATTCCCAATAATTGATTACACAATACATCGAAGGCCTTCTGCTAACCTCATGCATGACCTATACAATTTTCTAATTATACAATTGATAGTATACTTCCCTTTAACTCCAATATAAACTGGGTCTTCCTCATAACTGACATTCAAAAACTATTTATAGTGACTATTTAGTTATTTGATTGATCATTGCATGTGAATTAAATCATATTTAATTCACTGGACCTCTCACTATATCCTCCATCATCTATAACTATTTAAACTTAATTTAACTCAAATAATTAAGTTACATAATTACAATTCAAAATAAATTGTAACTAGAACCCCTAAAACTTAGAGTGAACTCTACATACCTCCACTTTGACCCTCAAATCGAATTGACTGAGTTAAATAAGTCTCCCTAACTCAGTTAACTCGTACAAGTTGTCATGTGATGTGGAATTACAATTTCCTTCTAATTTAATTAAGGGAAAATTAAATTAGAATCCCTTTTGATGCCATTTTCAATATTTCTTGTTGTAATTATTAATAGAAATTTTAGACCTGTAGTAGAGGTCGAAATTCTACAGTTGGGAGGTCGAAGTTATGCTACTGGAAGAGATTTGACTAAGTTTGTCTTGGAAAAAGGAAGAAAATAATCCAGAAGGGTTGGAATTGGTCTTGGAGGGTATTGGTCTTGGTCTAGAGGTCTTGGAATTCACCAATTGAAGAATATATAAGAATAGAAGATATTTGCAGGTTTTCCTCTCAAGAGGAGAGGTTTTGGCCCTAGCTTTCAGCCTACATTCTATGTTGTCTATGATTGTTTTACTTATTTTGGTAGTTTTTTGATGATAAGTAAGAAAAAGTAAAAAGACATCACAAGCAGTTATCAAGAACAAAGAAATCATCCTAACTATTTCCCTATAGATTTCTCAACAAAATTGTGGTCATCTTCAAAAACTCTCAGGTGAACTTGAGTTGCTCCCTTGCCTGACCATGCCAAAATCCAACTAGTTGTTCCATAGCTCATATCCCCAAATTTTAAGAAGAATAATTTGATTTGGTTCATGCCATGTATACTCTGCAGTGTGACTATTGCACTATCACAACCTCCATGTAGCCTAAAAATAGTCCCTCTAGGCATACCCACCCGCTAATAGTGTAATCCTTGAATTTTTTTCCAAGACCTCTGCCAATTCAACTGTGTTCCAACACTTATGTGAGTTCATTTTTCATACCACAAGTTCACATGACTATCCACATTGTACGCCCACACTTCGGTTCAAGTTATCCTCCTCACTATATGCTATGAATTCTTATGTGTTATGTTTCTTATTTGGTGTTGATGACTCCACTCGACCATTCCAAGTGTTTTATATATATGCATTCATCCTCCACATAGGTTGTCATTCCGAGTGTGGAATGAGTTTACCATACAAACTCGACTATGCATATCCATTGGTTCAACCAAGCCAACCCATCATGCCAACTACTCCCATTATGTGTGTCCATATTGTATCTACTTTGTTGATGATATGACCTCACCATGCACACGTATTCCGTGCAATGCATGGCCCTGCAATGGTACTATGGGTGGCTTCGATATATTGAGGTTATATGCATTCCTACCCATCTCATGCCAAACTCATTTAACTACACTTCCTCTTGTGTAGGTGTGCCACACCCAATTAAAAATATTTGATTATATGTAAACCCCAATTGACAATATTTGATTATGTATATTTATAATTTATTTTCCCTAAGAAAAAATATGTATAACCTTAAAAAGGATTATACATGTTGTTTCCCAAGGGACTTAGCTTGAATTCCATGACTGACTATTTGAAAATAAAATATAGAAACAAACTAGTAACATATAAACCACCGAAATTTGAGAACCCAAAACAAAAGAAAACATTGTCAAAACATTTAAGGAAACAATGTGAAATGAGAAAAAAATACCTAGTACTAATCATTATATCAAAGTGACTCTTTCTTCCCAAAACCTTAGTCATATTTATCCATGCAGAATACCATAAGAAAAACTAAAGGTGGAACTCCATAGCTTCCACTTTTTTACCTTCGTTGAATTCATCAAATGCTAGAAGAACTAGTTGGTGAGAGGAGAGCCTCTTTAAATTGATATTTTGTTTGATTTCTTGCTCAATTCCCTGAAAATGTGCATGATTGATAGCCACTAAAAACATTGTTTAAAAGGGATAATTTCCTATAACAAATTCCTTAGAATAACATATTCTAGCATACTTTTTTTCTAGACCCAATCAAGAACTATTTTAAAATCCCCCATTATTTCAATTTTGAACGCTTATATTTTTTACAAAAATGCAAGGGACTAAAGGGTTGTGAACTTTACCTTTGAATTAGAGAATATACTATGTTATTACATTTCTATCATTGAAATTTGCTTCTAATGTCCTTGAATTCCAATCACTTTGGCATTCCCATTCACTCTTTTAGGGGTTTGGAAGTTTTATTTAAGTTCCCAAATAGTATTCCATATCCTCACACATTGATATATACACAAAAAAAATGTAAAGGGAAATTTGGAAGGAATGATAGGGATTCTAGTAACTACAATAGAGTTAGGATCATAACTAAGATAGAATTAGGATCAAAATCCATGAAATAAGGGGTTATAAAAGTTTTGAAATTCCCCAAAACCAAGGATATTCAAACATTATATGATAATCAACATGATCATAAAATTGAACGATTGAAAACTGTTTTGGAAAAAAATATCTCTCACAATTCTCTGTCCAAGTCAAATAGATCCAATAATATAAAGTTGATGTAAAAAGCTAATACTTATTAAATCCAAAAATAACCACATTATTGAAGATAAGTTGCCATGCATGTTGAAATTTCAACCATCACCAACTCATTAGCTTGCTCCACTATATACACATTAGAATTAGAATTAACACTATGAGTACCATCATACAACTTCAGTTCTTTGATCTTATTACACATAGGTATGATGGATGATCCTTTCTTGATTTCCTGGTTCAACACTGCAATCATACCATCCTGATCACTCAAATTTTGTAGAAAGGATGTCAACTCATCCCTCATGGAATTCAACCTAAATGCCAAGCTCTCTTCCTTGAGTTGTATGACTACATTGACAATGTCTTGAAATTATTTCATGGCTTGGTTGAAATTTATTGTCATCTATATCAACTCCATTTTTATTGTTTTTTTCTTCTCTCCATGCTCATAAAATATTTGCACCAACATATCTATTGTATTTCCCATTTTAGTAATTTAGTCATTCCTCTTGGGAGACTTTGGGTCCTTCCTTTGTTTCATTTCCTTCATGCTGAAACTTGGCCATGGATGCCCACCAATGGATGAAATTATCCACATGAACTTGATCCTCCCAAAATTCTATGATCAAATCCCTGCACTACCTCATGACTACACTCTGTTTTTGTTTGTTGCAATATCGACATGGATGAGGATTGGATGTTGTTAGTCATGCTCTAATACCAACTAACATTCCCCCATAAGCAGGTTCCCAACTTGACCTAGTGCTCCTATGTTACTTATCTTTATAGGTTATGCGACACCACAAAATTTTTGACTCGAGTAATAGACCAAACTAAGAATACTAGGTTCGAACTACACCTCACCCACTTTAAGTCTATTTTCACGTAATACTGTTACAATTATTTACTTAGAATTCTATGTGCACATCAATATAACATTCACACACAAGATACAAAATAATATGGAACACAAGTAACTTTTCTTTGTGTTGGGTGGCCCAATCGGCATAACACTTAATACAAATTTTACAAAGTGTTACAATGGAGCTCTTGGCTCAATGGTTATACTATGTATTTGTACATAGGTCATGTCATTACAATACAACCCATACAACTCTCACACACTACCTTTCCTAATTACAACTTGACTTGGATGGTGTGCACCTAAAAAACCAAATCATATTTCTTACTTCATTTTTCATACATCTCTAACATGGTCGTGTCAAATTGTGGTCATATTCAGACACTCTCAGCTGAAATCTAGCTACTCCCTTTCCTGACCATGCCAAAATCCAACTAGTTGTGTCATAGCTCTTGTCCTCAAATTTCGTGTAGAACAATTTGATTTAGTTCATGCCTTGTCTACTCTGCAATGTGACCATTCCACTATCATGACCTCCATGTAGCCAACAAATATTCCCCTTAGGCATACCCACTTGGTAAGAGTGTAATCCTCGAATTTTGTTCCAACGAAAATTCAGCTGTGTGGCAACACTTTTGTGAGTTGGTTTTGTCATGCCACAGGTTGATACAACTATCCATATTGTGCACCCACACTTTGGTTCGAGGTATCCTCCTCACTGTAGGATATGCATTTTTATGTATTATGTTTCCTGTTTGGTGTTGATGACTCTACTCAAATATTCTAAATGTTTTATATATATGCATTGATCCTCCACTTAGGTATGTCATTCCAACTTTGTAACGAGTTAACTAAACAAACTCGATCATGCATATGCAATGGTTCAACCAAGCTGACACATCATGTCAATCTATCCCCTCATGCATGTCCAACTTGTATCCAATTTTTTGATGATATAACCTCACCATGAACAAATATTTCATGCAATACATGACCTTGAAACTATATGATGGGTGATACCGATCTCTTGAGGTTATATGCATTCCCACCCATTTTGTGCCAACCTCATTTGTCTAAAATTCCTCTTATGTAGGTTTTCAATGCCCATGCATTTTTGTGGATTCTAAGTGTTGGGCATGGGTCCCTTGGCATAATTGCATGCCTAAGGCTTCCAACCCACCTAAACTCTCACTAAAACCTATTGGGTTACACTAAACCACCTTGCCATAGTGCGAGCACACTCATGAAACAACTTCCAGGGTCTCACATCTATCCTCCTCTAGTTCATAGATAAGATAAGTTGCATGAAACTTGGTTTAAAGATATTTATTTCATTAATTTAAAAAATTAAAAATAAAACAAAACTTAAAATATCACAAGAAGTTTAAGGATATATATATATATATATATAACTATCTCATTACAAGTTATTCATATCGTTTTTAACTATTGGAGAAACATATTTCCCTAATTTAAAGAAAAAAGAAAACATAAACTATTATAATGCTATGAAACCAGATCCAAAAATAGAAGAAAAGAGAGATCAGTGCCTTAGAAATCAACCACTTTGAGGGGGCAACCTCCTTTACACTACATAAATGAACAATTCTTGGATGATACAAATGACAAAACCTCCTTTCCATATATAGGAGTCCATGGGGTCACAATATAATCCTAGCCAACCTAAAAATAATTATGTAAGTGATCCTGGTGGATATTGGTGGCCACCCACCTATTCCATTTGAACCCCCACCATCAGTTCTTTTAGTTTTTCAGTTTCATCACAACTTACTATTTTTAGTAGTTTTTTAGGTCCTGAACTTCCGGAGCCATTTTGAGGCCCTAATCGATGTTTTTTGGGAAAACCAAGAGCAAAATGAGTCCATGTACCAATTTTTCTCATATCAAAAGTTGCATTCCTCTGATATATATTTCTAACGAGGTATTGAGCACGTCAAATGAAGATCGTATGCCAAAGTTACATCCCCAGGAAGATTTATGTACCAATTTACCCAAATGGGGCCCACAGTTTTGGCGCTTCATCTCCTAGCATTAGGTTTTTGAATGTTTAGGGTTTTCTATTATTTCTCAATAATAAATAGGTCTTCAAGCCTCATTGTAACACAATTCAGAGGCCTGTAGCTGCCACATCTCTTCTCAGATATAAAATACCAACACCCTAGCTAGTTTATTTCCACTATGTCTATAAACATATTTTTGTTATTTGATATTAATGAAATGAAATATTATTTCTGCTGAATCTCTGTGTTTATGTTTATTTCTGTGTATTATTTCATTCTTTCATAAATTTGGATTAGTAAGGGCACAACAATAACAATAATGACTTTTTATGGGGCACAATAATAACAATATGGGGGCTACAGGGGTACAAAAATAACAATAAGGGGGCTACACTAACAACAATAAGGGATTACACTAGTAATATAGGGACCTAACATGCCCCTATCCTTCAAAAAAGTGTTGTCCTCAACGCTTGAGTAGCTCTGGATGCTTCTATATAAAATTCTCATCCTCCCATGTGGAATCTTCAATGGGTATGTTCTTTCACTTGATGAGATACTCTGAAATTGATCGATTTTGTAGCTATCGAGTTCTTGTTTCTGTGACTGCATCAAGTTCCCATATGATTTTTCCTTCCCCATAAAGTTCTGGCAATATTTTTTAAACTGGAAGTTTGTCACCTATAACCTTCTTTAAGCATGAAACATGGAAAATTGGGTGCACTCGAGACAAAGTAGGAAGCTCCAATTTGTATGCCATGGTACAAATCTTTTGCAACACCTTGTAATGACCATAATACTTTGGTGATAATTTATTATCCTTATTACTTGCTTGAGGGACATTTGTTTGTATGGTTGTAGCCGTAAAAATACCTAGTCTCCTACATCAAAACTTCTCTCGATGTGATGTTGATCTTCCAGTTATTTCATTCGATTTTGTGCCAAATTTAGGTTATCCTTTAAGAGTTGGAGAACTTGTTGTAGATGCTCGATGTGATCTTCCACTGCTTGAACCTTAGAATTTTCTCTTAAAGATGATGTGATGGATGGTAGATGATATCCATAAAGTGCCATAGATGGGGTCATTTTTGCTGCACTATGGAAGGAAGTGTTATACCACCATTCAGCCAGAGGTAACCACTTGACTCATTGTGTTTGTTTATCAAATACACAACAACGAAGATATCCTTCCAAACATTTGTTCACTATCTCATTTTTCCCATCGGATTGAGGATGATAAGATGAGCTATGAGCTAGTTGAGTACCCAAACAAGAAAATAATTCTATCCAAAAATTTCCAGTAAAAATGGGATCTCTATCACTTACAATAATCTTTGGGTTTCCATGTAGCTTTTGAATTGTTTCCATAAATGCAGTAGAAACTGTACTTGCTTTAAATGGATGAGATAATGCAAAAAGATGTGCATACTGTGTAAGCCTATCAACTACCACCATGATGACACTCTTTCCTTCGGACTTAGGTAAACCTGTGATAAAATCCATTGAAACCTCCTCCCAACGTTGACTTGGAATGGATAAAGGTTGTAGAAGACTTGGGGTCTTCATTGTCTCAACTTTATTTTGTTGGCAAACCAGACATTCCACCACAAAATTTTTTTTAAGGCCATCCCAAAAAAAATATTTCTTCACTCTGTGGTAAGTTTTTAAAAATCCTGAGTGTCCTCCTAAGGGAGAGGTGTGCAATTACAAAAGAATCTTTTTTTTCTAGTTGGGAATTCTTACAAAGATGTAAGCAATCTTTTTACCATAAGGAATCATTTTTCCAACTAAATGTATCAGATGTACTAGGACCTTGCTGCAACTTTTGAATGATTTTCCACATTATTCATAATTATTCCATTCATTCTTTGGTTTGGTTATCCAATCTGGTTGGATAATAGAAATGGCACAAAGAAATGCTTTCACCTCTTCATCCTTTCTTGAGAGTGTATTTGCAACAACATTTAGGTTCCCTTTTTTGTATATTATTTCAAATTCATAACCCAACATCTTTATGACCCATTTTTTCTTCTCTTCTGAAGATAATCTTTGTTCCAAAAACTATTTAAGATTATCATGATAAATTTTTACCTTGAAGTGTCTTCCCATTAATAAAGTCTCCATTTCTTTAGTGCATGTAGTATTTCCAACATTTCCTTCTCATACATAGATTTCTGTAAATACTTTCCTTTGATTGGAAGACTTTAAAAGAAATGGGTTTTCCTTCTTGCATTAAAACAACCCCAATTCCATTTCCTAAGGAATCACATTCCACAATAAAGGTTTTTTTGAAGTCTATTGTAGCTAAGACTGGTGTTAGGCACATTTCCTTTTTAAGATGGTCAAAGGCCTTAGTCGCTTCAGGAGACCATGGAATTGCATCTTTCTTCAATAATTTTGTGAGAGGTGTTACTATTCTCCCATAATTATTAACAAACTTTCGATAATACTCTGTTGACATTGCAACAAGATGATGAGCTTAGTGGAAATAATTCACCTTCACTAAGTGGGCCCGCAGACTATTTTTGGCGCAAGTCTATTTTTAGACTATGTTTATTTTTAGACATGTCGGTCATATTATATGAGTTGCAGGATGTTATTTGTTGCTGGTTGGTCAAGTTGGAAAAAATAGATTGACTTCTATTTTTAGACATATTGGGCATAATCTATTTTTAGATTTCCATTCTAAAAATAGATATGTCGAATATTATTAGCTCTTAATAATATTTGGACTATAAACATTATCTTATTCTCTTGGAGCACTTCAGTTAAGTGCACAGATGTGGCATAGGAGCTGATAGAAGGAATTACACTATTCCTGAGGGTTAAGTGGAGCTATTGCATGGATTATTTAGTTATAACTCATGTGACAGAGTTTGGTGGAGTTATTGAAGTAGTTGGTGGAGTTGTGTTCAGTTTAGCTGAGTTAAACATAGTTGAGCTAGTTGTATCTAGTCTAAATAATTGATACACTAGTGAGAGTGGTGTGAATTAATTATTAATTAATTCACTAATTATTAACTCATTAATCGACTAAAGAATGCATCAGTTAACTGCAGTGCATGGACAGTTTCAGTGGAGACCAGTGAAGAGGTAGGTGAAAGAGCAGTGTGACTATCAGTTGTGACTATAGTGTTGCATGCTTTGCAACACATAGCGGTTGGAGATGCCAATGAGGATTGTGTGAGAAAGGCTGGACCAATTTGAGTTCATTCAGAGCCATTATTCAGCAGTGATTGCACAGTAGAGGTAGGCTAGCAGGTGGCAGAGATTGGAGCATGTGTTTTGCTAGATCAAACCTGATTAGTGTGTAGCAATTGGAGATTGTATTGAGAGCTTGTGAGGAGCTTTGTATAATTATTGTTACATGATATCTATGACATATAATATACAGATAGTTGGGGTTTTTCATATTTAAGCTTTCCCATAAATTACTGTGTTCATATGTGTGAATGTTTATGGTTTTAATGTGTGCATGCAATTGATTTTATTTCCGCAATTAATGATCAATAGTAGAAGAGATTCTATATTGTGCATGAAGTCAAATAGTGTGTGATTAGGAGAATTTTGGATGTATAACATATCAGTTATATAAATTATTACATGGTATCAAAGCGATATTGATCATTGGAGCAATTGCAAAACATTGAAGCGGTTGAGTTTTGTACTAGTGGAATTCGAATTTGCAACAGTGTTTTCTTGGTGTCGAAGTTGAGATGTCTTTCAACGGATTGCAATTGGAGTATTTCCTTGAGGTTATCTCGAATTATATTGCATGGAAGGATAGGATGGAGGCAGTGCCGGATGACAATGGGTTGAAGGAGTTCATAGATGCAGAAATTCCAAAACCTGCTTCTAGCGATGCTGCCGCACTTGACGCATGGAAAAAGAAGACAACAAAGTGTCAAAGGATTCTGTTGGAAGGTGTGAAGGATCACATAGTGTCCAGCCTTCATGGTAAAGCTTCTCCATTCTTGATGTGGAAAGCTTTGACAGATTTATTTCAAAGCAAGAGCAACCAGAGGAAGTTGGCGCTCAAGGATAAACTCAGGAACATAAAAATGGAGAAAGGCGACAGTATACCCAAGTACCTCATGAAGTTTTTCTAATGCAAGAATGAGCTAGGAAGTGTGGGGGTTACTGTAGATGATGAGTACTTGGTGAGCTTGGCTCTCCTTGGGCTTCCTAAGAGTTGGTATTCCTATCAGGACTTTGTCAATGGTCAGGATAAATTGCCGGGATGGGAGCGACTTTGGTCGGATCTTGTGCAAGAGGAGATAAGGCGGAATACCAGGGACATATCTTCATCAAAGAGTGCAGATGAAGAAAATTTTTCTTTGGTTGCCAAAGCAAGGAAGGGGAAGAGAAAGAAGAATGCTTTTCAATCCGGTGAAAAAGGCAAGAAGTAGGACATGTCCAAGGTGAAGTTCTTTCATTGTCACCAACACGGACATTACGCCACAAATTGTCCACAGAAGAAGAAAAATAAGCAGGTTGTTGGATCTAGCTGGAGAGGCCTTACCCTCGTATTTTGAGATATATTTTTCAATTATCGCATGCTTGGTCTCAAGTGTGATGGGTTCAATGTGGTTTCTTGAAAGTGGTGCATCTTTTCATATGACTGGAGACAAAGATTTGTTTACTGATCTGGCTGAGAAAGATCTTGGAGTGCACATCGAGATGGGCGATGATGGTAGATATAGTGCAACCGGTATCGGTACCATTTCCTTTGAGAGGGAGTCTGGTAAACCCTTCGTATTGAAGGAAGTGATGCATGTTCCAGGATTGAAGAAGAATCTGATCTCGATGGCCATGTTAGAAGACAAGGGATATGATGTTGTCTTTTGCGAGGGAAAGGATTTCCTGCGCAGTAAGGCAACTAGTGAAACCTGGAGGATATGGGTTTGAGTTAAGAGCTTTTATCAGTTGCAGGTATATGGATGTGCAACAATGGAAGGCAAGGTAGAAGGAGTGGTGAGCCGGGATGAGGGCGAGCTATGGCACAAGAGATTGGGCCATCTTCACCATGGTGCTTTGAAAATTTTGCAGTAGATTTCTACCGGGCTTCCCAAAGGTACACTTGCGCAGTCAGATTAGTGCAAGGGATGTACTTTGGGAAAATTTGTGAAAGCCACCTTTCACGAGAAGGATAGTCACGCCACAATGATCCTTGAGAGAATTCACACAGACGTGTGTGGACCTTTCTCAGTAGCTTCGACAGCAAAGCATAGGTACTATATGATTTTTGTTGATGATTTTTCTCATGAGTGCTGGATCTTCTTCACGTAGAAGAAGAGCAAGACATATTCAAAGTTTTGTGAGTTCAAGGCACTGGTTGAGAAAGAATCGGGGAAGAAGGTGAAGGCTCTTAGGAGTGACAATGGTGTTAAATTCATCTCTGGTGAATTCAAGGAATTTTGCAGCGCAAAAGGAATTCAAAGAGAGCTCATAGCGCCTCATAACCCACAGAAAAATGGGGTCGCTGAGCGAAAGAATAGAACGATCATGGGTGTTGCATGGGCGATCTTGCATGATCAGGGCCTTCCCATACACTTATGGGCTGAGGCATGCAATACTGTGGTTTATGTGCAAAACTGTTGTCCTCACAGGATACTTGTAGTACTTGCAGGAAGGTTTTACGGTAGGCTTTGATATTTCCCATTTGAGGATTTTTGGTTCACCTGTTTACATTCATGTGACGAAGGATGCCAGGAAGAAGCTGGAGCCGATCGCAGAGGTTGGGATATTTATGGGGTACACTGATACACCCCACAACTATCATGTGTATTTTCCAGACAGTTGCAAGATTGTTGTGCGACGAGATATCAAATTTCATGAGGAGAAAGCCATGAAGTGTTCACTTGAGAGGGAGCCACACTTGCATGCAGATGAGGAGCTATTAGTTCCTAAGGATGAGCCTCAGGATGTGGATCAGCCACAAGAGGAGGTTCATGGAGTGGAAGAGACCACTCATGCAGCGCCAACCATCAGAAGGCGGAAGCGCACTACAGAAGCTGAGCGACTGGCTCAAGATGCAGAGAAGGTTGTAGGAGCACCTACATCACAGCGCAGACAGAGACAGTCACCTGACCGGTATATTGGATACATGGCTCTTGTGAGAAAGTGTATCGTGACAGAGCCATCCTCTTTCGAGGAAGCTGTGGAGGACCCCGCATGGGTAGATGCCATGGTGGAAGAGTATGATTCGATTGTCAGAACCGATTGCATGGAGGATTTTCCAAGGCCGAAAAGAAGTGGTGGTAGGTTCGAGATGGATCTACAATGTGAAGCAAGAAAGCGATGGGATACGCCGATGCGTAAAGAAGCAAGGTTGTTGCCGAAACTACTCGGTGAGATAAATTGAAAACCTTTGCTGTCGCAAGTTGTTATTCCCTTGAACGATTCTTGCTCTCGGCGCGGATGGGGCCAGCACGATCGCAAGATGGATGTGAAGGCTGGCGTTCCTTAATGAGTGATTGAGGAGGGGAGGTGTATGGGGAACGCTGAAGGTTTGAGACTGTGGCCGTCGCATGTGCGGAGAAACAAGAAACTCTGTGGGTTGAAACAAGCACCTCGTGCTTGGTACACACAGACATACAATTATTTCACCATACTTGGATTCTCCAAGAGTGAGGTGGATCCGAACCTATACTAAATTGTGGTGGAGGGTAAGTTGCTGATCATTGTACTTTATGTATATGATTTGATTTTGACGGGTGATGAACTATTGATACACTCATGCAAGGCTGATCTTGCAAAGGAGTTTGAGATGAAGGAATTGGGTGTCCTTCATTATTTCCTGGGATTGGAAATTTGGCAGCGCAGTGACGGATTATTTGTGTCTCAAGGCAAGTATGACCGGGAGATACTGGAGAAGTTCAACATGCATGGCTGCAAGCCTATCGACACTCCTCTTTCAAGTGGATGTAGGAAAGAGGATTCTACATCGGCAGAGGTAGTGGATGCCACTGTTTACCGACAGTTGGTGGGGTCGCTTATGTATCTAGTCAATACATGACTCGACATATGCTATGCTGTTAACCAGCTTTCACAAGCTATGGTTAAGCATACCAAGCTCTTTTGGAAGGCAGGAAAGCATGTATTGAGATATCTTAGAGGCACATCGGGATATGGATTATGGTACAGACAATCGGATGAGGTGAAGCTATGTGGCTTCACGGATGCGGTGGGCGGGAAGCAACGGACGAAGCATCGGAGGGATTTTGGTATCGAGGTCAAAAGAAGTTTTCTTGGTACGGTGGGCAGAGATCCATGGCATCGATTCGATGGAGGAGGCCAAGTATGGCGCGTTTGGTGCATCACGAGGCTATATGGATGAGAAGATCCTGGTCGAGTTGTTCGGTTCACACTTAGATCCTACTGTGATATATTGTGATAATCAGAGTTACATTAAACTCTCGGTTAATCCAAGATTTCATGATAGATCTAAACACATTGACATCCGATATCATCATATCAGAGATTGTGTGCAGCGGAAGATCATGTTACTTTCATACATTCCCACAGAGGATCAAGATGCTGATATCTTGATGAAGGCGCTCACCGGGATCAAATTCGAATACCATAGAGGCAGGATCGGGGTGGAAGATAATCCCTATCTTGTTGAGAGGGAGTGTTGAGATTGCAACAACATGATGAGCTTAGTGGAAAGAAGTCACCTTCACCAAGTGGGCCCGCAAGATATTTTTGGCACAAGTCTATTTTTAGACATGTCGATCATATTCTATGAGTTGCAGGATGGTATTTGTGGATGGTTGGTCAAGTTGGAAAAAATAGATGGACTTATATTTTTAGACATATTGGGCAGAATCTATTTTTAGATTACCAGTATAAAAATAGATATGTCAAATATTATTAGCTCTTAATAATATTTGGACTATAAACATTATCTTATTCTCTTGGAGCACTTCAGTTAAGTGCACAGATGTGGCACAGGAGCTGACAGAAGGAATTACGCTATTCCTGAGGGTTAAGTGGAGCTATTGCATGGATTCTTTAGTTAGAACTCATGTGACAGAGTTTGGTGGAGTTATTGAAGTAGTTGGTGGAGTTGTGCTCAATTTAACTGAGTTAAACATAGTTGAGCTAGTTGTATCTAGTCTAACTGATTGATACACTAGTGAGAGTGGTGTGAATTAATTATTAATTAATTCACTAATTTTTAACTCATTAATCAACTAAAGAATACATCAGTTAACTACAGTGCATGGATAGTTTCAGTGGAGACCAGTGAAGAGGTAGGTGAAAGAGGAGTGTGACTATCAGTTGTGACTATAGTGTTGCATGATTTGCAACACATAGTGGTTGGATATGCCAATGAGGATTGTGTGAGCAATGCTGGACCAATTCAAGTTCATCCAGAGCCATTCTTCAGCAGTGATTGCGCAGTAGAGGCAGCCTAGCAGGTGGCAGAGATTGGAGCATGTGTTTTTCTAGATCAGACCTGATTAATGTGTAGAAATTGGAGATTTTACTGAGAGCTTGTGAGGAGCTTTGTATAATGATTGTTACATTATCTCTATGACATATAATATACAGATATTTTGGGGTTTTCATCTTTAAGCTTTCCCATAAATTACTGTGTTCGTATGTGTGAATGTTTATGGTTTTAATGTGTGCATGCAATTGATTTTATTTCCGCAATTAATGATCAATAGTAGAAGAGATTATGTATTGTGCATGAAGTCAAATAGTGTGTGATCAGGAGAATATTGGATGTATAACATATCAGTTATATAAATTTCTACATACTCTGTTAACCCAAGAAATACTCGCAACTGCTTTATGGTTGGGGGGACTTTCCATTCCTAAATGGCTTTAAGTTTGTTACGGTATACCTTAACACTCTTCTGAGATACAATATGACCCAGATGTTCCACCTCTTGTACTCCAAAGAAAAATTTGGCGGTTTTTACATATAATTGTTTGTCCTCCAATAGTTTGAGCACCTTGTCAACATGTTGAGCGTGGTCCTTCCAAGATTTGTTGTAGATTAGTATATCATCAAAAAATACTAACACAAATTTTATAGGGAAGGGTTTGAAAATGGAATTCATCAACCCTTGAAATGTATAAGGTGCATTGGTAAGGCCAAAAGGCATGACCAAGAATTCATAATGACCCTCATGAGTTTGAAATGTTGTTTTCGAAATATCTTTAGTCTTCATTCTAATTTGATGATATCTTGAATGAATATCAAACTTGGTAAAATAAATTGTTCCATGTAAGTCATCCAATAATTCATCAATCATAGGAATGGGAAATTTACCTTTAATAGTGAGCTTATTGAGCTCCTTATGATTCGAACACATGCACCATGATCCATCCTTCTTGTGCACAAATACTGTTGGAGCAGAGAAAGAACTTTGACTAGGTTGAATTATACCAACCTCTAACATTTCTGCAATCATATGCTCAATTTCACTCTTTTGAACATAAAGATATTTGTAAGGTCTGATGTCTAGAGCAACACTTACTGGAATCAAGTGAATAGCATGATCGCGATCACGAATAGGTATGAGTTCTTTGGGAGTTTCAAACACCTTGGGATGATTGTCTAAGTCTTTTTGGAGATATAGAGAAATTGATGATTCTGATTTTGGAACTTATAGTGAGCATAATTGTGAAATTACACCTCGTTCTTTCTTCAGAAGATTTATCATGACATTATAGCTTATTATCCTGATTTCCCTGTGATACCCAGTAATTCAACCTCCTTTCCTTCCAAAAAAAATTTCAAGGAAAGTTATTGAAAATTAAAAGCCACCGTCCCCAAAGATTGTAAGCATTATACTCTTAGTACAACATCAACAACTCCCATTGTAATGGAAAGCATTGGAATACTCGATACATATTCCCCCATGGCTAGCTTGATATTATGGCATTTTGCAGAGAAATTTATAGTTCCTCCATTCGCAACCATCACTTAACACTCTGGTGCTAGGTATAGGAAGAAATTCGATTCCTTAGCTACCTTAGAATGAATAAAATTATGGTTACTACCTGAATCAATCAACATTTTTTCCTTTTTCTTCTTGATATGTCCTTCTATCTTGAGAGTTTGAGGAGTGGTAATTCCTGCCAATGCATTACAGGATATGATCGGACTCATTTCTTTTTTCTCTAGGACTGGTTCTTGGTGTATCCTCTTCTTTTGAAGTTTCTTGTTCATTTTCTTCCTCCTCTTCACAATCTATGTGAAATAAATTTTTTCAACACACTTATGACCTTTAGTGTATTTTCTATCACAACTATAGAAAATCCCTTTTGCTATTTTTTCTTCCAATTATTGTGGTGTCAACCTTGTAGGTTGTGGAAGTCTAGGAGTAGAAACACTTCCATATTTATAGATGTGAGTGGTAGGCTTCGTTGTCGCCATAAATTTACATTCAATTTTTCTTGCCAACCTGAATGCCTTCTCCAATGAATCAAGTTCCCAAAGGTGAACCTCATGTTGGATGTTATTCTTTAAAGTCCCTATCAAGACATAAATCCTATGTTCCTCTAGAATATTAGCTACCCTTATATTCAATTTTTGGAAGTCCTCAATGTGCTCCACCATTGAACCCTTTTGTTTGAGATTTATCAATTCGCTAAATAAGGTGTTGCTATTTGTATCCTCATAATGTGCTATCATTTCCTCCGTAAAAATTGACAAAGTGACAACTTTTTTACGAGAGAAAAGCCATCAATACCATACAAATGTATTTTGTTCTAAATATAAAGTTGCAATGCATACCTTTTGTGTATTTTTCACATTATTGAGATCAAAATATTGCTCCATCTGTAGTATCCATGTTACAAGATCGTTGCCATAAAACTTCCTCATATCGATATTTGGAATATGGTGGGTCTTCAATCCAACATTAGAGTTTATGAAATCATGATTAACAATTATTTTGTCCTCATCATGAGTTTCCTCTACTACCTTTTCTCTGTTAGGAATCATTTCTTGTATCAACTTTGTCAAACCTTTCATCTTAGCTTCCATGCCATTCTTCAAACCATCCATATTAGCTTCCACACCTTTCTTCAAACCATCCATATTAGCTTCCATGCCATCCATATTAGCTTCCACGTCTTTCTTCAAACCATCCATCTTAGCTTCCATGCCTTTCTTCAAAACTTTAATTTCATTTTTTGTTGCTCTTTGTGAGAGCGAAAGTTGTTGCACTCGCTCTTTTAATTTTTATATATCATGTTGTGCTTCTTCCTCTTCATGAGTCATGGTAGATCCTTCTGAGGGCTTAATGGGTGTTGAATTAATTTTGTGGGGAATTTTAGAAACCAATACTGATATTTATGTTTCAATATTCCCTTGGAATCACTTCAAACTGATTTTTCAAACAAGACTTATGAAATTTGAAAAACAATACATACCTTTTTCTTGCTTTCGAGGAGCTCGATATTGAAACTGATGTATATCTGTAATTTTGGATCCCCAATATTTAAGCTTTAGTCCTGTAATAGCTCTCTGAGTCTTCTTTCCAATTCCACAGGTCTAAATTGATATGGATTCTCGAGGAAAAAGTTATGCCCAATATCCCACAATGACCTAATTATGCACTTTTTTAGTAGAGTGAACTTGTATGGAATGCCATGTGTCACTGTTTCCTCCTTCGACTCTGAAATTGATACACATAAAACTATAGTTCGTGTAATTTTGGAAACTTTTTACAGAATTCCAATCCGATGTTGAGAGAGAGAGTTATGAAAATTTTCCCAAGGTCACCTCTTTGAGATGAAATTAAAGAGCCTGCGAAAACCCTAAATCCCATAGATCATATATCCTAAAATATTGTGAACCAAGATTTGAAACCTTTACACGAATTTCCTCAGGATTTTTCACAAATGGGGTTTTTTTGTTTTCCGAATCTTTGTAGAAAAAAACTTATAGCGAAAATGCCACGATGTCCTATTTGAAGCAACCCTAGAATCCAAATCTCTGGTACCAAATGTTATGAAACTAGCTCCAAAAACAGAAGAAAAGAGATATCAACGCCTTACAAATCAACCACTTCGAGGGGGAAACCGTCTTTACATTACATAAATGAATAATTCTTGGATGATACAATGACAAAACCTCCTTTCTATATATAGAAGTCCATGGGGTCTCAATATAATCCTATGTAAAGGCACAAAAATAATAACAATATTGGGGCTACAGGGGTACAAAAATAACAATAAGGGGGCTACACTAACAACAATAAGGGGTTACATTAGTAATATAGGAACCTAACACATAATAAGTTTATGGTTATATATAACTATCATTTTTTAAATTATAATGGGTAGATTATATTAGCAAAATATGTGTTAGGACATAACATGATTACGTAATAGTGTTTGTAGAGCCAAAATTTTCATTACCTTTTCCATAAATGGTATGATTTTAACATGTTCTCCTAACCAACAACAAAATTCAAATTTACAAAGATTTGTATGTAAATTCTCCAAAAAAAAAAAATCTCCATGATTACAATATTTTTCTTTCATATCAATTCATTGAGCTATTGTGCTACAAGATAAAAATTCTTCTATGTCAAGCCTTACAAGGGACCTAGGAAATTCAAATAAAATGCTACCATAGGAGGGGAACAAATCAAGTTGGTTGAGGACGTTGTAGGCATTGCCGACATGGAAGGACACATTCCTTTTTGTTGCAATTCCTTGAATTGTCTTCTCAGATTGTAAATTTCATCGCCTTGCCTCTGCATCAACATTCAATGCTTAATCACAAGATCCATGGTGGACATGAACTTAGTTGATACATAATCTATGCATAGGTTAAGGGTCATGTATTGCACCTAGATCTTGATAGATTTTGCATTCATTGTTGTTGTGAAACTATTTTTTCTTCCTTCACAAGTTTCCATACCTTCTGATAATTGGAGACATTGTCCCTCATCCATTATCCTCTACAAATTCTAACCAAGTTGTTGATTTTCTAGTAGCAGAATCACCTTTTCTGCCCATTTGACAACAAAAATGGAAACCAAGACAATATAAGCAAGATACACATATATAATTTAGTTATCCCAGAGCTAGACCCTTTATAATGCCTATGCCATTCCATGCACATTAGAGCATAATAACAACATGCTTACATGAATACACCATGACAGCCTGACTAACCTCATGATTGAAAGATGAGGTCTTCCTTATATGTTGAGCTCATGGATTCATATTTCCCATGCCTAAATTAATTCTCCACCTATGTTGAGGCTCAAAATGTATTGTCCCATATGTTCCTAGGTAAGAAATGATCATTCCATGTGGTGGGACCCTCTTCAAATTTTCTACCAACCTTGAAAATTTTCCCTCAAAATGAACTACATGTGCCTTTTTTCCTTGGATCATGTGATCATGTTGTCTTCAGTGGAACTGCTCACCCAAAAATTTCTAGTGAAATGTAGAACATGGATAGATTTTAACTCTAGGATTGTGCTTAGGTTGATTTTGATTCTCTTGTAGATTAATTACAACCTCAATTTTGAAGGATTGATGCCTAAATTTTAGGTGTCTGATGATATCATTTGAATGCCCTACTATAGTTAGCTTGTGTATTGGGAGGCTCTTAGATAGCTTAATACCTTGTAATTGGGAATCAACTCCACTTGATTTCTTGAGGATGTGCCTATGGTCGAGGAGTATGACAACTCAACTTTCCTTTCGAGGCTAAAGATTAGCCCCATCCTATAATGACCACCTAGTATATATAACTATCTTATTATAACTATTCATATCACTTTATACAATTATTTGCTTCATAAAATCATTTTGATTAAAAAAAAAAAAAAAATTGTTGATTCACATTTTGTATATTTTTCAAAACCTACTACAACAATGTTTGATTACTGATTTAATATAGAAAAATTGTTTTGTTTTGTTTGTTTTTTTTATTTTTTATTTTTTTTAGGAAAGAAATCATTTTTCCTCTCATCCCAAGGGCTAGTGTGAGGTTGTTGGTAGCAGACTAGCACATAAGTATACGCACTTAAAATTTCACAAGGCTCAAAGCCAATACAACATTACAACAATATTTATGAAAGAATTATAGCTCATCATGTCACTAGCACAGATTTGAACTTGGGCGGGCAGATAACAATCATTCCTCCTAACTACTCGAGATAATCGTAATTGAAAATATTCGATTATATATATACCCTAATTTACAATATTTGATTACATATATTATAAATTTATTTTCTTAAGGAAAATTATTTACAACCTTAAAAATATTATACATGTTGGAGAAAGAAGGAATCATGCATGGGTTTCCTGTTTTTCCACATTTCGGACTAAGTATCACAACCCATCATGTTGTTGTCTAAGATACTTAGCTTGACTTCCATGACTGACTATTTGAAAAGACTATATTGAAAATAACTTGTAACATATAAACCACCAAACTTTGAGAACCCAAAAGAAAAGAAAAAATTGCTGACAACTAGAGTTTTTTAGATAGTACTTTATAGGAAACACTGTGAAATGAGATAAAAAATACCTAGTAATAATCATGAGACCAAAGTGTCTCTTTCTTCCCAAACCCTTAGTCATATTTCTCCATGGAGAAGACCATAAGAAAAACTAAAGATGGAACTCCAGAGCTTCCACTTTTTGACATCACTAAATTCATAAAATGCCAAAAAGAACTCGCTGGTGAGAGGAAAGCTTCTTCAATTTGATATTTTATTCAGTTTCTTGCTCAATTCCCTAAAAACGTACGTGATTGATAGCCATTCAAAACATTGTTGTATAGAGAGAATTTCCTTATAGCAAAGGCTTTAGACTAACATTTTCTACCATAATTTTTGACTAGACCCAATCAATATCTATTTTAGAGTCCCTCGTTACTTGAATTTTGAACACTTATTTTTCTGAGTAAAATGCAAAAAAGAAGCAACGTTTTGAACTTGACCTTTGAATTAGAAAATATATCATAATTATAATTATAATTATAATTATAAGAAAGTTTAATTGTGATTATAAGGATGTCCACAACATATACCTTGAAAAATCATTAAAAAAAGACAATTAAGTTTACTTTATTATATAGTTATGAAATTTTTATATGTAATAAATAATTTATGTGTTTAAATATTCATACAATTTATATGGAAACTCGTAATATATTGGAACTTATATACTAATTTGCAATCCGAGTTATTTGCCTTGTGAGTCAAATTTGTCTTAATGATTGATGACAATTATTGAGATTGTGTATGGATATAAATATGTAAAAACTTCTCCTAATTATGATATATAATGAGTATTTGGAGAATCTATGTATCTAAACACTTTAAGAAATGATGGGTAGTTTATAATTTATTGGAACTTATATTTTTGTTAAAGCTTATACTTGTGCTTTATATATTTTTTTTTTCTTCTCATCGTAGAACATATTTTCGTTAGAGCTTTAATTAGTAGACAAGAGTGTTCTAGCCTTTTTATAAAAGAACATTTAAAAAAAAAAAAAACATCTTTTCGTTAGAGCTTAAATTAGTAGATAAGAGTTTGAATTCATCGGAAGCTCATATTTACACTTTATATTGTATTTACGTTGAGGTTCAAATTTACTTGGATGTTGTTTTCTTTTGAAGTTGGAAATTGAATTAGTGCTAGACCTCATGCTTGACCTTTGAATTAACTCATGACAGGTCATCCAAGTGATTCAGATCCTCCGGTATTCTAGCAAACAGTGCAAATATTTTTATCATTACCATAAAAAAAATGGAAGGAGGATGGGCTACCGTTTACGATGGTATCTTAGAGTTAAGAAGGAGATTGGAAGAGGGAGCTCGGAGCAATGTGTTGACAGGAGAGGAGCGCTTGATGCTTTATACAATTATCCACAACATGATGCGTAGCGCATCAGCAGAAGTGTATGAAAAATACAGTGATTCAATCAAAGAGTACATCGCTTCTGTAGTTTTACCAGCTTTAAAGAAAGTTCAGAGTAATGAGGAGTTATTGTTGAGAGAACTTGTTAGGAGATGGGAAATTTACAAAGTGATGGTCGAGTACATGAAATGGATTTTTCATCATTTGGATACCACCTTCATTCGATTGCGCTCCCTGCCCACACTTACACAAGTTGGGCGCCTGTTATTCCATGACATGCTCTATGATCATGAAATGCGGATTCAAGTGAAGAATTCGCTGTTGAGACTTATTAGGCAAGAGCGTGATGGGCAAATAATTGATGGGTCTTTGGTAAAAAACGTTCTGGCAATTTTTGAAGAGATTAGAAACCCTGGTGCCATTATGGATTTCTATACAGATGATTTTGAAAAGGGCGTTTTCGAAGCTGTTGAAGAACGGTATGCTGAAAAGGCTGCTTCATGGATTTTAGAGGATTCGAGTACAGATTATCTGTTGAAGGTGGAGGAATGTTTGAAATGTGAGGACAGAGTTGCCCAATATTTGCACTCGAGCAGCCAGCAAAAGCTATTGGAGATTGTACAAACTGAACTCCTGTCCCGTTACCAGACTCGACTTTTAGAAAATGAACATTCAGGCTGCCTTGCACTGATTAGGGAATATAGGAAAGAGGATCTTTCAAGGATGTGCAGGCTATTTTGCAGAATACCTAATGGCTTGGTACCAATTGTAAAAGCTTTTAAAGACTTTGTAATAATTAGTGAAGGAACTTCACTGGTTAAACTGGCAGAAGATGTTGTAGGGAAAAAGGATTTAGATGGAGTTCAAGAACAGGTTGCATATGTGGGGACTGTTGTTGAGCTGTATGATAAGTATGTGAAATATTTTGCAGATGCATTTCAGCACAGTACTTTTTTTTATCAAGCTTTAACAGATGCACTTTTTCCCAAAGAAGTTGCAGGATACATAACTCCCCAAATGTTGGCCACACTTTGTGATGATTTACTTAAAAATGGTGGCAGTCAAAATTTAGGAGATGATGATATTGAGGGTACTTTTACAAATGTGGTCAAATTTGTGACCTATTTCTGTGATAAAAATATGTTTAAGAAATCATATAGGAAAAAATTAGCCAATAGACTTCTGTTGGAGAAGACTACAGATCTTAACCATGAGTTGAGCATTCTGTCACAGCTGAAGCAGCATTGTGGTGAGCAGATGACATCAAAGATGGAAGACATGGTTGCAGATTTGAGAAGAGCAAAGGACAGCCAAAGTAGATTTATGGCATATCTTACTGATAACCCAAATATCCATCTTGGAATGGACTTGGCTGTTACAGTGTTGACTTCCAGATTTTGGCCAAGTTGCATGTATTCTGACATTAATCTACCTTGGGAGATGGCTAAATGTGTTGAGGTGTTCAGAGACTTTTATTCTATAGAAACTAAACATCGTCAGCTTAAGTGGATTTATTCCTGGGGGACCTGTGATATAATAGGCATGTTTGATCTACGATCAATAAAGATGTTAGTAACAACTTCTCAGGCAGCTTTATTATTACTCTTCAATGCCTCGGAAAAGTTGAGTTATTCAGAGATCAAGTCTATATTGAACTTAACAAATGAAGAGGTTGTTAGACTGCTATATTCACTTGCATGTGCAAAGTACAAAATTCTTGTCAAACAGCCAGATACAACAACAGTGGTTGCAGATGACAATTTTGAATTCAATCCTAATTTTCAGAGCAAAAAGTTGGAGATTAAAATTCCACTCCCACCAGTGGATGAGAAGAAGAGAAACGCTGAATCTGATCTCCCACCAGTGGATGAGAAGAAGAGAAACACTGAATCTGATAAGACAGATCGGTGTTTTGCCATTGATGCGTTAATTGTTCACATTATGAAGAGTAAAAAATTGTTACCTTATGACCAACTAACATGTGAATGCATGGAGCAGCTTGGGAGGATGTTCAAGCTCGATATCGAATTTATAGAGGAGCGGATTGAAGACTTGATGAGGAGGGAATACTTGGAAAGAGATAAGCAAAATCACAATATATTGAGATATCTGCCTTGAACAACAAGGATAGGGCATGGAAGAGGTTTCAGGATAGGGCATGGAAGAGGTTTCATTTGATTTGATATTGTTTGATTTAATAAATTGTTTTCACTTTCTTAACCTTTATTGATTATTGCTAAAATCTCTGCAATATTTAATATTATTGAGATATTATTTAAATTTGTGAACTGACGATAAAATATTTGGTAAATTCTATATATCAAGAAATGGTATTTTGTGACATCACATTATACAAACCATACTGTTACCATGAATAATAGGATATCTCTTTGGATTGAGTAGAAATATAATGTGCAACCTATTTCAAGATATGAAATATATTGTTTACTTACATGTTGGACTTAAAATCTCTTTGCCTTAAATGAGAATTAAGAAATCAATGGTAGTGGTTTCTAATTTTATGTTTTTAAGGCTTTGGAGCAAGATGTACCATTAAGAAATCAATGGTAGTGGTTTTTATTTTTATGCTTTTAGGGTTTGAAACAAGATGTAGATTCACAGTTTTTTTAACATGTGTGAAAATTATATATACATATATATTTATTTAGACAACACTAAACAAAAATATATACTGCAAAACCAAGAAACCATACATACATATATATATATATATATTTTGCAAAACTAGTTAAGTTCATAAATATATATTGTACTAGCAACAAACAAATATGTTTATCTGCAAAACCAGGAAAGTCATAGGAGGAAAATCTACTTGCCATTAGAAGAAATCCCTATTCTAATAGGACATTGAAGCAAAGAACAAATCCCTACACCAAAGTAATGTCTCAATTGAGCATGGAAATATTTTTGCTAAAATAGTTATTGATTCTTATTTTTATTTTGATTAAAAAATATATATTAGATAAACATCTTTGATGAAATGAATTGATAAAGAGATGGAAAATGATAAAGAGATTGTGAAAATTTGATGAATTGAAAAATTATGATGAAATTGCCAAAAATTATTGATTGTGTAGAGATTTTTGGTAAAGGTAAAGAGAAAATACATTTTATGTTCTAAATTATATTTTATAAATTATTTTATATGTAATAGTTTTAATTTTGCCTTTTTTTTTTAATATTCTTTTGTTATTTTCTTATTCATGGTTTTGGATTGCAAGAAGTAATTATATATAAATATATAATAATTGATTTTTGGTTGTACCTAAATACACATTTTAAAAGTTTTTCATTACATTATAATTGATATTAAATTTTTATATAATATAGTTGCTATTTAAGTGTATGTGAACATTTTAATTTATAAAATTTTAAAAAATGGTTGAGGATTTTGACCTAGTAGGCCCAAGGAGGGAAATCCTATAGGACAAAGAGCTAGACTAAGTGATAAAAAAGGGACAATAGCCCATTGTCAACTCAACCAATGCCCCCTGCTCTTTACAGACTTTCACTAATGGGAGGCGTTCCGCTAGAATGATAATAACCTTTTGATACATATTCTAAGGCTTATGGTGCTAGGTGATAACATAGGTAGGTGATAACGCATGACCTCTCAAGGAAAGCTCTAAGTGATAATATGACACTTTCAAAGGTACTTCACTTCCTCCAAGATACCTAGATAGAACTTGCACAAGATCTAAAGTTTCGTGAATTGTCATGGACAAAGGTACTCTTGAGACCAAGTAAAGGAGGAGAAAGGGCCTCTTATCATTTACTCCACCGAGTACTAAGCTCATACAACCCTTAAAGTGTTAAAATATGAAAGTTCTATGTAGAAATTTAAAAATTCTTTGCAGAAAATTGGAAGTTCTATGCCAAAAACTGAATGTACTTGCATACAATTGAATGTAATTTGTAGAAAAATGAATGGAACTTAATGCACTTAGCAAAAATATGAATGTACTTTGTAGAAAATTGAATAATCGATGATGTTACCATTACTTAGAATGAAGATTTATTTTTCAAAAAAAAATATGATCAATAATTGTAGATAGAACATAAACTTAAGGATCATACGAAGATAGGCAAGTAGAAATATGAGACACTGAGATTTTGGTCGAATGGCTAGGGAAAAACCCACAAGGGGAAAGCCCAAATGATTCTTGTTTTATTAGATTTCTTCAATTGTTCAAAAGAGTAAACACACACACACATAGAGAATGAATAAAGTCACCAATGTCTGATCAACTTGTAGCTGAAGTGATCTTGCTATTTTCTTGAAGGTCTCCTCCTTCTATTGATCAGATCTTGTCCTTCACACTTGCTCTAGCTCTTCCCTTGCTCTTTCTCTTCACTTTATCTCGCACTGCTCTTGCACACACTCAACACTATCTCTCCTTTTTCACAGTGAACAAGTTACTCCCAACTCTAACTTGTTCTTGCTTAAATAGATGAGAAAGGAGAGGTGTTACAAAATGAATTCATGCCTTGAGCCAATAATAGGAGAATTTAATTCCACAAGGGAGGAGTTATTTGAGGAGAAGTGTAACTCATTCCAAGAATAGAGAGAGAGGTACACATGTCTTAAGGAGTTATAATTTGAATTAGGGAGAGAGAGAGTTATAGTTAGATATGAGAGACTATTTGGTGAGAATTAAAAATTGAATTGAATGACGGAGTTACAAGTGCATTTAATGAGGAGTTACACTTTTTCCATACATTGAATTAGTGAGGGAGAGTTACATTCTCTTAAGTGTCGAGTTAATATTTTATTCCAAGAGAGAGGTTCAATTTTCCAAGTAAGAGATTATCAATTTAATTTACTTATTTCATGAGACAATTCATTTTTTATTAATCCATTAAAGGTGGATGACTTTAGACTATTTTATAAGTAGTAGTATAATAATAATAATAATAATAATAATAATACAAGTAAGGATAAAAATATTAATTATTGACTTGTATAGTCATGATTGATATGATTTTAAAGTGGATTCCATATGTTGAGATCAACCTCGATCATTTTGACATGACTTCCTACTTTTGGAAAGTCACTTCCAAATTGAAATGAGACTTACTATTTTTGGAAAGTCACATTAGAATTATTAGAAATGAAATTTTACCATAGGAGGTTCAAGAAAAATTGAAAGATATAATTTCTTCTAGGAGAAATTCATCCGTGAGCTACCAAATTTTAACACAAAGAAGTTCCCAATGTCAAGAAATTGAAAGCTAGGGTTTCCCCTCTTAGGGTACACCTAAGGCACAAGATTTTATGGATGAAAACAAATGGGATGTGTGTCATTCGAGGTCTTGTAGATAAGACCCTAAGCTTGAAGCATATGCTCTCAGAATCCACCAATTCAATCTCTAAGGATTTTCACTTTATGCCCTAGCCTAGACGTCCAAGAAAAGGAACCGAAATTTAGAAGGAGAAAGTATGGGGAGAGAAGAGGTTTGATCACTAAAGGCTTGGAACAATGCCTTGTCCTTTGGGAAAATGGTGTCTTATATGTTTCCTATTATCCAAATTTTTCCTTAAGGAGGTCAAGAATTTATCCCCTAGCTACCAACCCTCAACATTTACCCACTCAAGAATTATGGAGTTTCATGGAGTAAAAACAAGATTTAATCCACTATGAACATTCATCATTTTCCATGCAACGAATAACGTATGAAATGGTCAACCAAATAGGCTTCAAATTATTTTCAATAAATTAGGGCACAATAACATTAATCTAGTTGCAACAATTCCATACATTAAACATATTTGAAGAGAAAATTTCAATACAAAGCACTTACAAGATGACAATATGAAAATATGATATATCCATCCACAATCCAAGAGATAGCTCCAAACAAGATCAAGATTTCAGCTCCAAATATGGAAATTCATCCAAGGACATCCCATAGCCAAAGAAAAAGTGTGAATGTGCCAAGAAGGCTGAAATTACCAAGTGTGTTGATGATCCAATACAAATGAAATTGAGTTGTATTTATATGTGAACTAGTAGGTCAAATTATTAGCCTAAGCCCCCTAACATTATAAAAATGAGAAAAATACAAGCCATGGTCACAAGCTGACCAAGTAACTTTTACAAATTATGAATTAACCATATAAATGCTAACCAAATCAATGATGTTATGTTTATGTAGGGTTGTCGGAGGGCCACATTGAGTCCTCTTGGTACAGAAATGTGTGAGAGGGCTCTATAAATAATGAACTAGGGGATAGCTATGTTACCCACCATGAGTGGGTGACCACTATAGGAGATTTTTTCTCCTAGATTTGTCTTCAACTTGCATCCAACAACCCTTTGCAGCCACCTGATAACTCGATGTTCTACCACTCTCTGCCACCTGAGCTAGCTATTGTGTACCCTCACTCATTTTTCATGATCACATGTTTAAATTTGGGCCTTCCAAGCCTAAAGGTATGGACTTTCATTATGAAATTGGGTTTTATGCTTATTTTTCTTAGGCACACTTGGGCATTGATTAGTGGGGGGATTTCGTGTGGGTTCCTTTATTTCTTCCCTTGATTAGAAAGCGTATTTACTCAATTTCACTAATGAATTATTATACTGGAAGGTGAGGATATGCATTGGATATTTTATAGAATTGCAGGTGGGTCTTCATCTTGGACTTGGCTTCCCTATATGGGATCCAAACTCTCAAGAGGGTCATAATGGCACTTGTAGGGTGAGCATTTCTATTCAAGGAAGCACAAATATAACACAAACTGATACAGAAAGTGTACAATCCTCTACACATGAAAATGCACCTGAAATTGAAGAATCTTTGATGATGAAAAAAACTTTATTAAATATTGTTGAAGAAATAAAGGAACCCACACAAATAAAAACATTGTTCAAAACTATTTTTTAATCAGGAGGAAAGTGTTGTAAAATCATTGTTGATAGTGCGAGTACTGATAATTTAGTGTCCACAAAAATGGTAGAAAACTTGAATTTAAAGAAAACTAAACATCCTACTCCCTACAAAGTTTCATGGTTGCAAAAAGGACATCAGATATTATTTAATGAACAATTTGAAGTGGAGTTTCAAAAATGATGTTATAAGGAAAAATTTATTTGTGATGTTATGCTTATGGATGTGTGTCATATCTTGCTTGGAACGCCATGGAAATATGACAGGATAGAAGTGCATGATGGAAGGAGAAATACCTACACTTTTGAAAAGGATGGTGAAAATCAGGTACTTTTTCCTTTGAAGAATGAAAAAGCAGCAGGAAAAGACCAATCCAAGGTAATGTTACTTACTGGGAAATAGTTTCTTCAAGAAATCAAGCACGAGGAGATAAATTTTGACTTGATCGGTAAGCCAAAGGTAGTCCTCACAAGTACAAATTTGAATGATATTCCATAAGATATTAAAAATGTGTTAAATGAATTTATTGATATTGTAGTGGATGACTTACCTGATGAATTTCCTCCCATTAGAAGCATCAACCATCATATTTATCTCATTCCAAGTTCTAGCCTTCCAAACAAAGCATCTTATAGAATGACTCCAAAGGAGAATGAAAAGATTAAAAATCAAGTGTAGGAATTGTTGGATAAAGGTATCATTCGAGAAATTTTATGTGTGCTATTCCAACAGTGTTAACTCCAATGAAGGATGGTGGATGGATAATGTGAAAATATTCTCAAGAAATCAAAAAAATCACAATCAGGTACAAGTTTCCATTACCCCGTATTGATGATCTTATAGATTGTCTAAGTGGTGTTGCATATTTTTCTAAAATAGATTTAAAAAGTGGATATCATAAAGTCAAAATCAGAGAAGGTGATGAATGAAAAACAACATTCAAAACTAATATTTTTTTCACGAATAGTTGGTAATGCCCTTCGGACTTACCAATGCTCCCAACACTTTTATGAGACTAATGAATGAAGCCTTAAAATAATTCATTGAAAAATTTATCATAGTTTATCTTAATTGTATCTTAATTTACAGTCAATCAAAAGAAGAGCGCCTAAGACATCTTAAGATGTTTTTGAAGAAACACAACAAGATAAATTGATAATCAATCTAAAGAAATGTTGTTTCATGAAGATAGAACTATTGTACTTGGGATTTGTAATTCCAATAGAAGGTTTAAATATGGACTAGGAGAAAGTGAAGGCCATAATCAATTGGCCAACTCCAAGAAACATTTCAGAGGTAAGAATTTTTCATGGATTGGCAAGTTTTTGCAGGAAATTTATCAAAAAATTCAGTGGCATATGTGCTTCAATTGTAGAAACTATTAAAGTGAAAAATCAACCATTCCGTTGGACAAAAGAAGCTAATAAAAGTTTCCAATTAGTAAAGAAAAATATCACAGAAAAACATATTTTAGCACTGCTAGATTTTAATAAGTTGTTTCAGGTTGAGAATGATGCTAGTGGAACTGCAATAGGAGTTGTCTTAAGTCAAGAAGGAAAACTAGTTGCTTACTATACTGAGAAAATTAATGAGGCCAAGCAAAAATAATCTTCTTATGATAAATAATTTTATGCCATCATACAAAATTTAAATAAATGGAGACATTATCTTACACCAAAAGAGCTCATCCTCTACACAGATAATCATGCTTTACAGAATATCAACAATCAAACAAAATTGAGTCAAAGACATGTTAAATGGATTGAATTTTTACAAAATTTCACATTTTTCATCAAGCATAAAAGTGGGAAACCAAACAAAGTGGTAGATGTATTAAGCAGAATCAATTTATTTTTGCAAGAATTCCAAGTAAATGTCTTAGGATTTGATGAGTTGAAAGATATCTATAAAGATGATCCAGATTTTAGAGAAGCTTATGAAACTTGTGAAAATCATGTAAGTAGAGATAAAAATCCATGGTTAGACTACATGATACATGCAGGACTTCTATTCAAAGGAGAACATTTATGCATTCCAAGATGTTCTATGAGGGAAACTTTGTTGAAAGAAAAATATAATGGGGGTTTAGCAGGTCATTTTGGGCAAGATAAAACTCTAGCACAATTACAATCATTTTATTATTGGCCTCACATGAAAATAGATGTAAGGAAATTTGTTGAAAGATGTAGAATATGTCAATATGCAAAAGGAATAATTCTGAACACTGGACTCTATCAACCCCTACCAATACCAAATTGATCATGGGACTCTATAAGCATGGATTTTGTACTAGGATTTCCTAAAACACAAAAAGTAAGTGACTCAATATTTTTTGTTGTTGAAATATTCTAAAAAATGGCACACTTTATATCTTGTAAAAAGACAAATGATGCAATTAACATAGAAAAATTGTTCTTCCAAGAAATAGTTAGATTGCATGGATTACCTACAAGCATTGTTTCTGACGGAGACATTAATTTTGTGGTCATTTTTGGAGAAATATCTGGAAAAATTTGGGAACCGATCTCAGTTTCAGCTCAACATATCATCCCCATACTGATGGTCAGACATAAGTGGTAAATAGAAGCCTTGGAAATATCTTGAGGAGTCTGATAAGTGAAAATCCCAAATAGTGGGATCAGGTTCTTGCTCAGGCAGAATTTTCATATAACGATTCACCCAGTTGAAGCACTGGATTGAGTCCATTTAAAATTGTTTATGGGATGCATCCAAGAGGAATTTATGAGTTGAAGAACCTGGGAAAACAACAATTCATAAGTTTATATGGTGAATATTTTGTAGCTAGTATGTAGGAAAAACAAGACAAAGTCAAGCAACAACTACAAGAAAGCAAAAACAAGTATAAAAAAAGAGGAGATTCCAAAAGAAGACATTTATACTTTGATGTTGGAGACCTGGTTATGGCACATCTTTGGAAATAAATATTTCCTAAAGGGGAATATAATAAGTTAAAACTAAAAAAGATTGGACCATGCAAAATTTTGAGGAAAATTTCCTCAAATGCTTATGAAATATAATTACACAAATGTTTTGGCATTTCACCAATATTTAATGTTTTAGATATATACCCCTTTAAGGAACGAGTGAATGGTCGTATAGATGCACCTATTAGTGACAAATTTTAATGGGATAAACAACTACCTTCAACATGAACAAAGCAGATTGAATTCATCATCTATCAAAGAGTGACTGAAAGGACCAGAAAGAAAGAATATCTTCAATACTTGGTCAAATGGAAGAATCAACTAGTCGAAGATGCTACTTGGATGACAACAACAAGTATTTCAAAATATGGTACCAACATTGAAGAAATTCAGAAGTAAAATATATGATTGTATATTTTTCTTCCCCGATAGTATGATGAAGGAGCATCACAAATTTTATTTGTTGAAAAGTCAACAAGAAATGTGTGTCTAATTTAATTTTCCCTTAATTAAATTGGACAATAAATTGTATTATTATCTCATAATCACTTTTAATAGTTAAATAAGTGTGATAAACTCAGTTATCTCATGAATTTTGAGTTGAGGGTGGTTGGTGAGGCATGCAAAGTGATTCTGTTAGTTATTGAGTCCAAGTTGCAATTAGTGCATTAGTTTAATGCATGAGAAATTAGCTAACTCAATTAATTGAGTTAAAATCGGTTTAAATAGTTGTAACTGATTGTTATGCTAGTGAGAGGTCAAGTGAATTAAATCAGATTTAATTCACATGTAGTTATCTCAGATTTAATTCACATGCAATTATCTGTCAAGTAACTGATGATCTACTATTAGTAGTTGCATTCATGTTAGTTCTGATGGAGACCCAGTTGAGACAGAGGTTAAAGGGATGTTAACTATCACTTGTATTATTAGTAAGAACATGCAGTAAAACACCCATAGGATTTCCCATGAGCATTGTGCTGTTTTGGAAGGCTAAAATTCCTAAAGAATAGGGATGGAATTCCACATTAATTTCACAAGAAAGGCAAGCTGAGCAGAGTCTGAAAATTGGCTAAGTGTTGGCCGATTTGGTCTGGATTAGTGTGAGACAGTTGCGAGAGTGCAGAAGACTCTTGTGAGAAGAGTGTATTGTAATTGTTTCATGATTCCTTGGTGAATATACAATAGAAGATAGAGGGGTTTTGAGAAACAAATTTCCCTAGGAAAATATTTGTGTTGTGGTTTGATTTTCTTCTTTCTTTACTTGTTGTGATTGGTGATCATGTTTATTTTCCGCAATTAATTTGTAGAAGGATTCAATATCCTGCTTTAGCATATAGCATGATCAGATTGAATCCATTGGTATACATATTGTTTGTATAATTTATACATGGTATTTGAGTGCAGGAAACCACTGTAGTGGAGAATAAATTGAGTTTGTGTTGAATAGAATTCAAATTTGGAAAAATATTATTTGGTGCGATAGGTGGATCAAGATGGATTTAAATGGCTTGAGATTGGAATATTCACTCGAGGGAAGTTCTAATTATATTGCATGGAAATACAGGATGGAGGAAGTTCTGGAGGACAACGGGTTTAAAGAGTTCATTGATAAAGACATGCCCAAACCTGCAACAACAGATGTCACTCTTCTTGATGCTTGGAAAAAGAAGGTTGAAAAGGCGAGGAGGATCTTATTAGAGGGAGTACGAGACCACATTGTGTCAAGTCTCCATGGAAAAGAGACTCCATATGCAATGTGGAAGGCTTTGATAGATTTGTTTTAGAGTAGTAGTGACCACAGAAAATTGGCACTGAAGGACAAGTTGAGGAAAATCAAAATGGAGAAATGAGACCATTAGGGGAATTTTGAGGTCTAAACTTTGGGCCTCCTAAGGAAAATGTACAATAAAAATTCACCTTATGAGAACCAATCACATTTTAGGGGATTACATCATCCCTAATGGTTGAGGTGGCATTGATTGACTTAAAGGTACTTAATTGTCACATTCTCAATGGTGGATAAAAAATCATGGTTAACCATGGTAGTGTTCTAAGTACTTTTAAAGTCAAAGTAAAGTACTCATAATAAATGTCATTTTACATTTTTTATAAAAGTATATTATTTTCATTTCATATTTCTTGAAAGAAACAATGCATATCCCTATACATATATTATATTATATTATTTCTATATAGTATATTAATTACATGTTATTATACAATATAAATAATATAAATTTTAATTAATAGCATATAATAATTAATAATTTATAAATTTATATTTATATTTTATTTTATTTATTTAAGTACAAAGGAAAAATGCATAAATTGTTTAATAATAATGATTTTTTCTTGAAAAGCTCATTCGTATTTATAGTCACATCAATACAATTTTTTTTAATTTTATTTTGGTACAATTTTTGAATTGAATTCGATTATGGTTACATGGATTGTGGTGCAAAAAGTGAATTGCAAATTCATAAATATTATTTTATTGGTTTAGCTATTATTTTATTATTTCCTTAGGAGGCCCATTTTAGACCTCAAAATTCCCCTACTGCACTATTCCGAAATATTTAACCAAGTTCGTCCAATATCGAGATGAGATTGGGATTATCGGAATTACCGTAGCGGATAATCAATTGGTGAGCCTAGCTCTTGTAGGCCTTCCCATGAGTTGGCATATTTATCAAGACTCTGTCAATGGGAGGGAGAAGCTGCCAGATTGGGAGTGAATTTGATTGGATTTGGTACAAGAAGAATTCAAGAAAAATACCAGGGATGGATCCTCATCTAGGAAAAATGATGAGGAAAATTGCGCCTTGGATGGTAAGGAAAAGAAGGGGAAGGGAAGGAAACCCTATTCCAAATCTGAGACCGAAAAATAAGGAAATAAGCATGACATGTCCAGAGTGAAATGTTTTCACTATCAGGAGCATGGACATTATGCCACTAATTTTCCATAGAAGAAGAAGAACAAGAAAGCTTTAGGATCTGTAGCTGGTGAGGCTTTCACCTTGCAATTTGAGTTGGACTTCTCACTCATCGTATGCATAGTGTCTAGTGCAATGGGATCAATTTGTTACTTTAATGGTGTCGCATCTTTCCACGTGACAGGTGACAAATAAATTTTTAGTAGCTTGGAGGAGAAGGATATCCATATGCATATCGAAATGGGTGATGACGCGAGGTATAGCACTATTGGGATTGGTACAGTTAATTTCCAAAGGCAGTCAGGTAAACCCTTCTTATTAAAATATGTCATGCATGTACCAGGCTTGAAAAAGAATTTAGTTTCCATTTCTATGTGGGAGGATAGAGGTTATGATGTGGTTTTCAGTGAAGGGAAAGAATTCCTTCCTCAAAAAGCCACAGGACAATCCAAGAAGATTGGGATTCATGTGAAGAATCTATACAAAATTGATGTAGATGGCTACACAGCATTAATGGGTAAGGCATAAAAAGTGGTGAGCTGGGATGAGGGTGAGTTATGGCACAGCAGATTGGGCCATCTACACCATGGAGCCTTGAGCCTTGAAGGTCATGCATTATATTTCTACGGGGCTTTGAAAGGGTACTCTTGCGCATATAGACACATGCAAGGGATGTACCATGGGGAAGTATGGAAATGCCACTTTTCACGAGAAGGAGAAACGAGCAATGAAAATTCTTGAGAGAGTTCACTCATACGTGTGTGGACCATTATCTATAGCTTCAACAACAAATCACATGTATTATGTGATTTTTGTTGATGATTATTCTAGAAAGTGTTGGATCTACTTCATGCAGAAGAAAGATCAGAAGTTCTCAAAATTTTCTGAGTTCAAAGAACTGGTGGAGAAAAACACGTGGAAGCATATGAACGCTCTGCAAAGTGACAATGGTAGTGAGTACATCTCCAATGAATTCAAGAACTTATGTAGCAAAGAAGGAATTTAGAGAGAGTTGATTGTGCCTCATAGCCTACAACAGAATAAGGTCATAGAAAGAAAGAACATAAAAATTGTGGGTGCGGCATGAGCGATGTTGCATGATCAGGGCATATCGTTTCATCTATGGGCAGAGGCATGAAACATAGCGATAATTGTGCAAAACCGCAGTCCTCATCAGATACTTGGCATGAGTACACTAGAGGAGGATTTTTCTGGTAAGAAACCTAATGTTTCATATTTTAGAAATTTTGGCTCATCTGTCTATTGCCATGTGACCAAAGATTATCTAAAGAAGCTAGAACCAACAACTGATATTGGGATATTTATGGGGTACATTGATACTCCCCACAACTATAGGGTGTATTTTCTAAACAAAAATATGAATGTTGTGAGACGGGATATAAAATTTGATGAGGAGAAAGCCATGTGATTGTCCCTTGAGAGGGAGCTTGATTTTCATGCAGATGAGGAACTCTTGGTTCCAAAGGATGAACCTCAAGATGTGGAGTAGCCACATGAAGAGGATCATGGAGTGGCATAAAACACTCATGCAGAGCCATCCACCAGACATGGTAGAAGGTGCACCATAGAAGCTGATAAATTGAGACTTGATGTGGCAGAACATGTAGGAGCACCTACTTCACCGTGCAGACAGAGATAGTCTCCATACAGGTTTACTAGATACATTTCTCTTATGATCAAGTGTATTGTGACAAAACCATCCTTCTTTGAGGAAGCACTGTAGCAACCAATTTGGGTTGACGCCATGGTTGAGGAGTATGACTCCATCATCAAGAACAATGCATGGGAAGTTGTCCCAAGACCAGTTGGAAAATTAATGGTTGTAACTAGATGGATCTATAAGGTGAAGCAAGAAGCAGATGGGAGTGTGGAGAAGTACAATTCTAGGTTTGTAGCTCAGGGATTCTCACAAGTTGAGCAGATTGAATATGAGGATACTTTCACACCATTTGTGAGGTACTCATCGATTATATCTATCCTTGCACTCTTAGAGCAGATGGGGTGGAAAATACATCAGATGGATGTGAAGACTACATTTCTCAATGGATTTATTGAGGAAGAAGTGTACATTGAGCAGGCAGAAGGTTTTGAGACCTTTAATAGTGAGTCACATGTGTGTAGACTCAAGAGAGAATTGTATGGGCTGAAGAAAGCACCTCGTGCTTGGTACACCAACATTGAAAGCTATTTCACTGGGTTGGGCTTCACGAAGAGTGAAGCAGATGCAAACTTGTACCAAATTTTGGTTGATGGTAAGCTCTTGATTATCGTACTTTATTTTGATGTTTTTACTTTGACAGGTGATGATTAGCTCATAACTTCTTGAAAGGAGGATCTTGCAAGAGATTTTGAGATGAAGGACATGGGACTCCTTCACTATTTCCTTGGTTTGAAAATATGGTAGAAGGATGGGGAGATATTTGTGTCTCAAGGAAAGTATCCCAAAGAGATTATGAGAAAGTTTCACATGGAGAGATGTAAACCCATGGAGACTCGTCTTGCAAGAAACTAGAGGAAGGAGGATGCTACTTCAAGTGAGGTAGTGGACACTACTGTTTATAGGCAGCTTGTGGGTTCACTCATATACTTGGTGAACACCAGACCGGAAATTTGCTATCTAGTTAACCAATAAAGTCAATCTATGGTTAAGTCGACCAAGCTCTTTTGGAAGGCGGGGAAGCATGTCTTGAGATATCTCAGGGTGATCCAAAATATTTTGTTTGAGATGTGTTAAAGAATTACATGTGAAAATTGTAGCTTTAAACAAGAAAATTTAAAGGCATAAACGTAAAAAGAGAGAAGAAATTAACAACATGCAGGAAGACATAGAGTTGATATCAAAGTTTTTCTAGGAGGGACTACATCTTCGGGCCCTGCTCAAATAGTGGGGAGGCCCTCTTTCATTCAGTGGAAAAAAATGAAATTATAAGTACAGAATGAGGAATTATACCCTTATACCTGCCCAATATGAAAGTGGAAGAAAATTGCGGACCTCAGATGAAGAAATGGGTAGCATTGTTGGATTTTTGGCATCAAGTAGTGCATAATCCATATAAAACATGCCTTAATCAGACAAAGTGAAAATTTGACCCCTCTAGAAAATGGCTTAGATCATGGTTCTACCCCCCTCCTACACACTGCTCAGGGTTTTGCTACCTTGGTTTCCATGCCCGCTCCTATATGCCCTTGGTGCTCTACTGAAATGAAGGTTTAAGTACAAAAAGCTAGGCGGATAAACCAATTCTGGCCATTGGCCGAATGGTTATGATCTGATTTAGGTGGGAGGAGCTCGAGTGGTCAAACCTCGACCCCTCATTTTTGGTTAAAACCACATTTATATTTAGAACCCGCATTTCTTTAAGGATCTACATTTAAATTTAAGCCAAACGCATAGCATTAAGTTCGTTTGGTTGGGGGACGGGCCCGCATTGGGAGGCCCACCCCCTTATCTCTCCCGCTGTCGGCTTGTTTTAATAGGTGAGAGGAGTGGGTTGGGCAGTGGGGTTACACCCTCACCCACCCATAATATATATATATATATATATATATATGCGTTGTGTTGTGGGTGGGGTCAGCGGGGTCATGACTGCCAACCCCTATTTTTTAAATTTTATTTTACTATTTTTATAAGTTAATTTGGTGGGGCGGGGGTCATGGCCCGCCCTACCATATATATATATATATTTTACTATTTTACAACCAACTGTTTGATTTTGGGAAATTTTGAAAATTGACCGTAAGATTCAATTTAACCATCCCAAAAATTCACTTGGTGGCCGGAATCCGGTGGCTGGGTTCTAGCAAAATTGTTGCCTCCTTAGTTTGCCACATCACCAAGTCAACCCTCGAACTTTGACTACTCCTAACTCATTCATATGAACTCGGAATTGAGTGTCGTATGCACCATTGGAATTAGAAAGATGAGATCTACAACTTGACATTAAGTTTTCCACATTCCAAACACTTTTATTTTTGAGCCCTTGTACTCAAGCCACTTGTACCTGGACCTGTTCGATCCACCTGGATCACTCCTCCCCACTAAAGAGCTTGTGAAACCCAAAAGCAATAATAATTTCAGCACACTATTTGTGCCCTTTCCAAACCACACTTTCAATCCTCTATACATGAAACTGGTACATTATTTGCAATCATGCACACCACACATGACTCAACCACCTCTCCTTGCTAAGATTTTATAACACACACTCATTGGCCAAGGATTACATAAAAGAAAAACAAAACAATCAATATCTCAACTACTCATAAAGAAAGGCCGAAACATCATTTTTGCGTTTGGAAGTGATCTAAAATACACCATGATGTCTACATTTACTTTCAACATATGATTTACAAAAAATTCTTTATGTGGCAAAAAATGAAAGTACAAGTAAAAAATGAGGAATTACACCCTTATACCTACCTAATCTGAAAGTGGCTGAAAATTGCAGACTTCAGATGAAGAGCTGGGCAGCATCATTGGCTTTGTGGAGTTGAGTAGTGCAGAATCCATATAAAACATGCCTTAATATGACAAAGTGAAAATATGGCCCCTTTGGAAAATGGCTCAGATCATGGTTCCGCCCCCATGCTGCACATTGCTCAGGGTTCCGCTGCCTTGGTTTCCATGCCCACTCCTGTCTGCCTTGGGCGCTCTACAGAAATGAAGGTTTAAGTACAAAAATATAGGTGGATAAACCAATTCTGGTGATTGGTTGAATGGTTATCATATAATTTAGGTGGGAGGAGGTCGGGTGGTCAAACCCCAACCCCTCCTTTTTGGTTAAAACCACATTTATATTTAGAACCCGCATTCATTTTTTAAGCATCTGCATTTAAATTTAAGCCAACCGCATAGTATTAAGTAGGTTTGGTTGGGGGTTGGGCCCGCATTGGGCAACCCGCCCCTTTATCTCTCCCGCCGTCAACTTGTTTTAAAAGGTGAGAGGAGTAGGTTGGGTAGTGGAAATACACCCCAACCCACCCATAAGATATATATATATATATATATATATATATATATATATATATATATATATGCATTGTGTCGTGGGCGGGGTCATGACCGACGACCCCTATTTTTTTAAATTTTATTTTACTATTTGTTATAAGTTGGTTGGGTGGGGTGGGGATCATGACCCGCCCTACCATATATATAAACATATTTTTTACTATTTTACAACCAACTGTTCATTTTTTTGGAAATTTCAAAAATTGACCGTAGGAGTCAATTTAACCATCCCACAAATTTGCCCAAAATCTGACTAGGTTTTCCAGAATCCGGTGGTCGGGTTCCAGCAAAATTGTTTCCTCCTTAGTCTGCCACATCACCAAGTCAACCCTTCAGCTTTGACTGCTCCTAACTCCTTCATACTGACTCGAAATTGAGTGTCATCTGCACCGCTGGAATCAGAAAGACGAGATCTACAACTTGAGATTAAGTCTGCCACATTCTAGACACTTTAAGTTTTGAGACCTTGTACTCAAGCCACTTGTACATGGACCTATTCGATCCAATTGGATCACAGGGGCACTACATATTATGGATTATGGTACAAAAGGAAAGAGGGAGTGAAGCTTCAAGGCTTCACCAATGTAGATTGGGTAGGCATTCCATCAGACAGAAAGAGAACACCAAGAGGGATCTTCAGCATAGGATCAACAACAATTCCTTAGTACATTAGGAAGCAGAGATCTGTGGCACTCAGTTCAGTCAAGGAAGAGTACATGGTAGCCATTTAGGCTACATGTGAGGCCATCTGGATGAGGACGATTCTTATTGGCTTGTTTGGTCATTAGATGGACCTCGCGATGATACATTGTGATAACCAGAGTTGCATAAAACTCTCGGTTAATCTGGTATTCCATGATAGGTCCAAGCATATAGACATCTGGTACCACCATATTAGAGATTGTGTTTAGACATGCATTATGTTACTTCAGTACATTCCCACGGAAGATCAGGATGCATATATTCTCATGAAGGCACCCGCTAGGAGAAAATTTGAATACCATAGAGGCAGGATTGGGGTAGCTGATAATCCATTCCTCCTTCTTTTATGGATCCCTAAATCCCTCTACCTACCTATAAATTGAATCCCATCCTTCCACTATTGGTTGGTCTTGCATGATCATTAATATTTTTCATCCCTATATTGTCATTATGCATTAATTGTCACTTCGGAGAAGGATTTCCTGAAGAGTCTCGGTTTGGAATTGGACATCATCAAAGGGAGGTTTCCAACATCAAGGCCATGGTTTTATTCTTTCTTTTTTCTATAATCAATAATACATCAGATGTTTCACTTTCCATCTTTGTCTAGATATATATGCAAGTAGCCTAATACTCCTTCATCTATTAGGTAGTATGTATTTGATGTATGTTATGCATCTTGTCATGTCTCTTGTTTTTGTCTCTTGATCTCTTATAGGAATTCGAACGCCACAAGTAGTGGGGAAAAATACCGAAGGATTGTGGAATCAAGGTATTCACCAAAGCACTGCATGATAGCATTAGGAAAAGCTAGTTTCTTCTTCTTCTTCTTCCATTTAGAATACAAACTAGGAAAGGGTTCATTAGTTGGTCTTGTGTGTTACTAGACCCACTCTAGGGATAGAGAGATAAAAATTTTCCGCAAAGGGGATTGTCTTGACAACATGTATAAGGATGGTTTAAAAGGTTATAAGGTTTGGAACCTAGAAATAAGGAAAGTTGTGTACACCTAAGATGTGGTGTTTAGAGAGGTGAAATATGTTTTTAAACAAGAAGTTATACCAAAGGAACCTGAGAAGATAGAATTTGAGGTAAAGGAGGAAGAATTAGACTCTACAACAAAACAAGGTTCAGAAGAGGAAGAGAAACAATCTCTAGCTTTGACAAGATCAGTTCAAGAAAGAAGGAAGCCAAAATGGTATATTCCATTTTCTTTTTGCTGAAATTTTTCTTTATCTATCACTGATGTTGATCCAAAAACTCTGAGGGAGGCAATGCATTCAGAGGATGGAAAACTTTGGAAGGAGGCCATGGTTGATGAAATGGCATCCTTTCACAAAAATAAGGCTTGGGATCTAGTGGAGTTTTCGGCTAGAAGGAAACCCATTGGAAGAAAATGGGTGTTTAAGAAGAAGATCAATGCAGAAGGAAAGGTGGAGAAATAAAAATCTCAGTTGGTAGCAAAAGGTTATTCCCAAGTGCCGGGAATAGATTTTGGTGATATTCTTTCTCCTGTTGCCAAGTTATCTTCTATTAGATTACTTTCATCTATTGTCGCTGCATTTTATTTTGAAGTAGAACAGATGGATATGAAGACAACATTTCTTCAAGGAGATACAAAAGAAGGTATCTACATGAAGCAACTTGAAGGCTTTGTGGTCAAGGGCAAGAAATAAATGGTATGCACTTTAAAAAATTATTTGTAGGTTTAAAACAGTCACCAAGGATGTGGTATCAAAAATTTGATACATATATACAGGGACTTGGTTTCACTAGAAGTAAAGCAAATCACTATGTGCATTTTAAATTAATTGGTGACCATGTTATTTATTTTGTCTTGTATGTAGATGATATGTTGTTGATTGGAAATGATAAAGAAATTATTCTGGATTTGAAGCCCATATTGTCCTCCAAAATTTACATGAAGGATCTTAGTGTTTCAAACTATATTTTGGGCATGGAAATTATATGAGATCGAGAAAAGAGGAAGCTATGTTTAAAATAAAGGAAGTATGTCGAGACAATATTGCAGAGATTTAATATGCATGATAGTAAATTGATGAAGTTTCTTGATCTTGTAGGTGTAAAGTTATATGTTGAACAGTGTCCCAAGACACGAGAAGAGGAAGAGGACATGCCCCATATTCCATATGAAAGTGTAGTCAGTACCCTGATATATGCAATGGTGTGTACTAGACCAGACATTTCACATGCAGTGGGAGTATTGAGTAGGTTTATGTCAAAACGAGGGAAGGAGCATTGGACAAAAATGAAGCGAGTTTTCAGATATTTATGTGGCAATAGTGACTATGGTATGTGATACTAAGGAATACTGAGATTGGATTGAGTTTTTGACATCCATGGATTTTTTTATGTAGACTGGGTTGGAAATCTAGATTAGAGAAGATCTGCAAGTGGGCATGCGTTTAAAATATTTGGAGGAGCAGTTAGCTGGATGAGTAAAAGACAGTCTCTAGTGGCATTTTCAACTACAAAGGAAAAATACATAACAACCACTCATGCAAGCATGGAAGCAGTTTGGTTGCAGATATTGTGTTCAGGTATGGGGTTGGTGCAGCAAGCTATAAGGATATATTGTGATAGCCAAAGTGAAATTTTCTTGGCTAAGAAACTTTCTTATCATTCAAAGACAAAGCACATTGATTGTTAGTATCACTTTGTGATAGATATGGTTGACGACAAAAAGGTGTTGTTGGTAAAGGTGGAAGATTTGAAGAATGTTGGAGATGAATTAATGAAGTCTGTGAGGACTAAGAAGTTCCCTTAGCGTAGAGAAAAAATGGGTGTTGCAGGGCTAGACCAATGAATAAAATCTCTTATGGCCCCTTTTGGAAAGAAAAGAACAAGTAGGATAATGTTGGGTGTCTGTTACATTATTTCCACAACTAGCTCCATGCAGGAAGCAGGGAAAGAGGGGGGTGGAAATCCCCCCTATGTTGTGTCGATCGCAGCAGGGGGGTGACGGGGGGGTGCATCCCCCCGTGTCAGGGGGTTTGTAGGGGTGTAGTAGCCCCCCTGCATAGGGTTCAAGGAAGTGCCTTGAATTTTTTTTTGAGCCTATATTAGGTGGGCAAACCTGCCTATGTTTTTTGCATGGGTTTGCACATGTTTTCTCGCATAATGGTTTTCTACCCATGGTATTTTGTAGATCTGGTCAAGGGAACCACAATTATGTTCTATTCCAGGGTTAATCGATTGGGGTTTATGTATTCTTCAGAATGTATATATATGTTGTAACATTGAAATGAATATAATGAAAAATCAATTTGGTAGTCCCGGTTTTGGGATCCAGGGGAAATTATTAGTGTATATCTACTTTATGTTTTATGCTCTCGCTATTGTTTATTTTCTATTTTAAGAATTTATTTTCAAATAATTTTTTTATAGGCTTAAAACCTACAATATATGCATTTCTTCTGCACTGCCAAGTTAGGATTTGGACAATTGATCAATCTCGCATAGGCCATCTTGAAAATTTGTATTCTTCTGTAGGTTGGATTTTCAGTGAAGACAGCCTTAACTAACCATAATAATTGAAAATTTATTTTCAAGTGATTCACAATTGTTGACCCTTTTAATTTTTTTTTTTCATGGGAAGCGTTGGCGCTAGAATCAACACTTAGACTACATCAAGCACCTGACCAGACACATCCTAAAATCTAAGGCAATTTAATGATTTGTTTTATGACATTGGTAGGTGGTTTAAACTATTATTCACTGAAAATAGATTTTAGTCCAATCCACAGTTCTACTAATGAGGGTATTGGATTGTGATGTGGTAGCAACGAGTGAGTTTGTAGCCTATGAGTAGAAGAAAATGTAAAATGAGAGAAGAAACAATAGGTATGCAAAGAAAAAATCTACTGAATTTGGTAGAAATTAACACAAGTAGAAATTTAACAATATTTCATCAAGAGAAAGCTATTTATAGTATTACAATATTCTCACTGAAATATTATAAAAGATAACTGTCATGAGTGATGTTCTTTCAACTGTTATTATATATATTTTACCAAGAATGCTCACTGTGTGAGACTAACAAAAATTGATAAAACACATGAACATGTTAAGAAACTGATAAAAACTCATAACAACATGAGGAATTGAAAACTACAACTGAAGATAATCAGATATGGAAACAAAAATGGAAATTGACAATACACACACTAGATTGGTAATAAGTCCTCAGAAGTTTCTGTCCATTTCATTCACTAAAAAGAGTATTGATCATATGAGTGAAGATTCTAAAACCATGAACCCTTACTTCATAGAATTTTGTCACATATATAAAAAAATATAATATTTTCATCCCCACAAAAGGAGTAAATCTCTTCCTAAAAGTTATTACCACCTCGTGCAAGAGATGACATAATAAAAAGTGCTTATCCAAAAACTTTAATATAAAGTGCTATGACATAATCAAAATAAACAACATCAAGGCTAACAATTCAAAGTGGTTGTATGATGTGGCATTCTATAGGAAGACTCCTCCTCTATTTTGGTACAACCAATGCCACAAAAAGTGTAAACATTAGTGAAAGTGGTGTGTTGTTGTTCCTTGAATTTTTCTTGGTACCTTGCGGAAACGTGCTGGTGCTGATAGTAATGGTAAAAATCTGTTTCAGAGAAACTTTGTTGCTGTTCCTTTCCTTTGGTTTCTTGTTTGTCATGATAAGGATGGAGGTGGATTAAAACAGATAGCGGAGTTTCATTTTATTAGCGGAAGAGATTATTAAATAAATGATGAGCGGGAGGAGAAAAACCCTTTATACATATATTGCAATTTCAGATTGGGGTCGGAACGTTTAAACATAAGACACAAGCAGGAGGGAATGTGATTTGCGATGGGGGTGATGATGAGGCAAGGAGGTGCGGCCACTTGAAAATCACAAATCAGGAGTTTTTTTATGAGAAATGGGAGGTAAGTGATAAAACTTGTGAAGGGCAATGTGCAATGAGTGGAGGGTGATGTGGTAGGGAAGGTGGAGCCCAGACAATACTGCAAATCACGAATTGGGAGTTTTGTTATGAAAAACGGGAGTTAAAGGTTAAGATTCGCGAAGTGCGATGTGCGATGAGAATGGAAGGTGGGGACACCCACAAATAGAAATTCGAGAGTTTTGTTATGAGTTTTGTTTTGTTCAGAAGCCCAAGGAGAGCCAAGCTCACCATGTCATCATCCACAACTGTAATTCCCACACTCCCCAACTCCTCCCTACATTGGACAAACTTCGTGGGATATTTTGGAATATTGTCGCCCTTCTCCATTTTGATTTTTCTGAGCTTATCTCTCAATGCCAACTTCCTATGGTCACTGCTACTTTGGAAAAGATCTGTCAAAGCCTTCCAAATTGAAAATGGAGTGGCTTTCTCGTGAAGGCTTGAAAAAATATGGTCTTTCAAACCTTCCAACAGAATTCTTATTATCTTCGCTACCTTATTTTTCCATGCATCAAGTAATCCAGCATCGCTAGAAGTAGGCTTAGGAACATCGCTATCGATGAAATCCTTAAGTCCATTATCTTCAAGCAACACCTCCATCCTATCCTTCCAGACTATGTAATTCGAGCTACCCTCAAGGGAATACTCCAATTGCAACCTATTGAAAGACATTTCAATGAATACTCAACTATCCCACCAAGAAATTTCTGCAGCAAATTCGAATGGTCTACCAGCACAAAACTCAGCACTGCTTCACAATTGCAATCTCCAGTGATTAACATTGCTTTGATACCATGTAGAAATTTATTAATACTTATGTATTACTATATTCTCCTGATATAAAAATATTTATCTTCTTGCTAAACATAGAATCCTTCCACTATTAATCTTGCGGAAATTAAATTTCCAATTGCAAACACATGTGAAGAAAATCAATCACACATAAACACAGTTGTTTAATGGGAAATATTAAAGCTAAAAACCACAACTATCATATTTTATGTATATAAATGGAATCATGTAATAATCTCATACAAAGCTTAGTACATCAAGCTCTTAGTACAATAAAAAATCATTACACACTGTCATGCAGAAATTTTAATATCTATGCACCAATTTCTTGCCTCTTGACAACCTGCCTCCACTGTGCAATACCTGCTGAAGAATACCCATAAATGAAATCAAATTGGCCTTGCCTTGACTATGCAATCCTCATTGGCATCTCCAATGTGTGTCAGATGCATTGAATTCATCACTATAGTCACAACAGATATTCCATCTCACCATTTCACCTACCTATCCACTGGGTCTCCACTGCAACTGACATGCAAGTAGTTAATTGTTGTATTTTTTCAGTTGTTAGTGAGTTATTAGTTGTGAATTAATTAAATAATTAATTCATTATACTCTCACTAGTGTATCTTTTAGTTAGAATAGATACAACTAGCTCAACTAATTTAAATTGAATAACAACTCCATTAACTACTCTTCAAACTCTGTCACAACTTTGCCACTTCAATTCTAACTAAGTCCTCCATGCATGAGTCACCAATCACCCTAGGAATTGAGTAATTCCTTCAGCCCATTGATTTTCCAAATCTGTTCACTGAAATAAAGTGCTTCAAGAGAATAAGTTGATATTTATTGTCAGATTATTATTAAGGGCTAATAATAATCGACATGCATCTATTTTTAGATTGACGATGTATAAATAGACTTCGCCCAATATTCTAAAAATATAATTTCATCTATTTTTCACATTTAATCAACCATCTACAAATAGCATCCTGCAACTTATAGAATATGCTCACCAGGTCTAAAAATAGACATACACCTAAAAATAGCCTGCAGGCTCCACTTAGTGAAGGTGCTTACTTTTCACTAAGCTCATCATCTTGTTGAATCTCAAAAAAGATCAGTTCGAAAAAGAAGGAAGTCATAAAGTTATATTCCATATTCTTTTTACTCAATTTTTTCTTTTTCTATCACTGATGATGATCCCAGAACTCTGAGGGAGGAAATGCATTTAGAGGATGGAAAACTCTGGAAGGAGCCCATGGTTGATGAAATGGCATCCTTGCACAAAATGAGGCTTGGGATCTAGTGGATTTTTCGGCTAGAAGGAAACTCGTTGGAAGAAAATGGGTGTTTAAGAAGAAGATGAATGCAGAAGGAAAGGTGGAGAAATAAAAATCTTAGTTGGTAGAAAAATGTTATTCCCAGGTGCCGGGAATAGATTTTGGTGATATTTTTTCTCCTGTTGCCAAGCTATCTTCTATTAGATTACTTTCATCTATTGTTGTTGCATTTTATTTTGAGGTAGAACAGATGGATGTGAAGACAACATTTCTTCACGGGGATCTAGAAGAAGATATCTACATGAAGAAACTTGAAGGCTTTGTGGTGAAGGGTATGAAATAAATGGTATGTAGGTTAAAAAATTCGTTGTATGGTTTAAAATAGTCACCAAGGATGTGGTATCAGAAATTTGATAAATATATACAGAGACTTGGCTTCACTATAAGCAAAGCGAATCACTATGTGTATTTTAAATTAATTTTTGACAGTGTTATTTATTTTTTCTTGTATCTGATGATATGTTGTTGATTAGAAATGACAAAGAAATTACCCAGGATTTGAAGATCCAATTGTCCTCCAAATTTGACATGAAGGATCTTGGTGTTTCAAACTATATTGTTAGGATGGAAATTAAATGAGATCGAGAAAAGAGGAAGCTATGTTGAAAATAGAGGAAGTATGTCGAGACAATATTGTAGATATTTAATATGCATGATAGTAAATTGATGAAGTTTCCTGATCTTGTAGGTGTAAAGTTATATGTTGAACAATGTCCTAAGAAACTAGAAGAGGAAGAGGACATGCCCCATATTAGATATGAAATTGCAGTTGATACCCTGATGTATGCAATGGTATGTACTAGACCAGACATTGCACATGCAGTGGGAGTATTCAGTAGGTTTCAGTCAAAACCAGGGAAGGAGCATTGGACAACACTGAAGCTATTTTTCATATATTTGTGTGGCACTAGTGACTATGGTATGTGATACTAAGGAATCCTGAGATTGGACTGAGTTTTGGACATCCATGTATATTTTTATGTAGACTGGGTTGGAGATCTAGATCAGAGAAGATCTACAAGTGGGTATGTGTTTAAAATATTTGGAGGAGCGGCTAGTTGGATGAGTAAAAGACAGTCTCTAGTGGCACTTTCAACGACAAAGGAAAAATACATGACAACCACTCATGGAAGCATGGAAGAAGTTTGGTTGTAGATATTGTGTTTAGGTATGGGGTTGCTGCAACAAGCTATAAGGATATATTGTGATAGCCAAAGTTAAATTTTCTTGGCTAAGAACCTTTCTTATCATTCAACTATGAAGCACATTGATGTTTAGTATCACTTTGTGAGACATATGGTTGATGAAAAAAAGGTGTTGTTGGTAAATGTAGACGATTTGAAGAATGTTGTGGATGAATTGATGAATTCTATGAGGACTAAGAAGTTATCTTGGTGTAGAGAAACAATGGGTGTTGTAGGGCTATACCAATGAATAAAATATCTTATGGCCCCTTGTGGAAAGAAAACAACAAATAGGAGAATGTTGGGTGTGTGTTATATTATTTCCATGACTAGCTCCACGTGGGAAGCGGGGTAAGAGGATGGTGGAAATCCCCCCTATGTTGCATCGATCATAGCAGGGGGGTGACAAGGGGGGTGAACCCCCCCCTGTTGGGGGGTTTGTATGGGGGTAGTAGCCCCCATGCACAGGGTTTGAGGAAGCACCTCGAAATTTTTTTTTGGACCCTACCTATGGTTTTTTGCATGGGTTTAAACATGGTTTCTGGCATAATGGTTGTCTTCCCATGGTATTTTGTAGATCCGGTCAAGGGAACTGCAATTATGTTCTAATCTATGATTAATGGATTGGGGTTTATGTATTCTTTGGCATGTATATATTTTGTAACATTGAAATGAATATAATGAAAAATCAATCAGGTAGTCTCGGTTTTGGGATCCAGGGGAAATTATTAGTGTATATCTATTTTATGTTTTATGCTCCCACTATTGTTTATTTTCTATTTTAATAATTTCTTTGCACATAATTTTTGTATAGGGTTAAAACCTACAATCTAGGCATTTCTTCTGCACTGCCAAGTTAGGATTTAGACAATTGATCAATCTCTCATAGGCCATCTTGAAATTTTTTATTCCTCTGCAGGTTGGATTTTCAGTGAAGAGACTCTTAACTAACCATAATAATTGAAAATTTCTTTGCAAGTGATTCACAATTGTTGACCCTTTTAAAAATTTAGTTTTTTCATGGGAAGTGTTGGCACTGGAATCAGCACACGGACTGCATCAAGCACCTGACCAAACACATCCTAAACTCTAAGGAAATTTACTGATTTTTTTTATGAGATTTGTAGGTGATTTAAACTCTTATTCTCTGAAAATAGATTTTAGTCAAATCCACATTTCTACTAATGAGGGTATTGGATCGTGATGTGGTAGTGAATAGTGAATTTGTAGCCTATGAGGAGAAGAAAATGTAAAATGAGAGAAGAAATAGTAGGTCTACAAAGCATAAATCTACTGAATTTGGTAGAAATTAACACAAGTAGCAGTTTAACAATATTTCATCAAGAGAAAGATATTTCTAGTCTTACAATATTCTCACTGAAATATTATAAAAGATAATTGTCATGAGTGGTGCTCTTTCCACTGTTATTATATACATTTTACCAAGAAGGCTCAATGTGTGAGACTAACAAAAATTGATAAAACACATGAACATGTCAAGAGACTAATAAAAACTCATAACAACATGAGGAATTGCAAACTGCAACTAAAGATAATAAGATATTGAAACAAAAGTGGAAATTGACAATACACACACCAGATTGGTAATAAGTCCTCAAAAGTTTTTGTTCATTTCATTCACTAAAAAGAGTACTGATCATATGATTCAAGATTCTAAAACCACGAACCCTTACTTCATAGAATTTTGTCACATATATACAAAAATATAAAATGGTCATCCCTACAAAATGAGTAAATATGTACCTGAAAGATATTACCACCTCGTGCAAAAGATGAGGCTTATCCAAAAACTTTAATACAAATTTCTATGACATAATAAAAATAAACAACATCAAGGCTAACAATTCGAAGTGGTTGTATGATGTGGCAGTCTATAGGAAGACTCCTCCTCTATTCTGGTACAACCAAAACCACAAAAAGTGTAAACATCAGTGAAAGTAGCATGTGGTTGTTCCTTGAATGTTTCTTGGTACCTTGTAGAAACATGTAGGTGCTGAGATTAATGGTAAAAATATGTTTCAGATAAAATCTGCCACTTTTCCTTTCCTTTGGTTTCTTATTTTTCGTGATAAGGATGGAGGAGGATTAAAAGAGATAGCGAAGTTTCATTTTATTAGCGGGAGAGATTATTAAATAAATGATGAGCGAGAGGAGAAAAACCCTTTATACATATATTTAAATCGCATATTTGGGTCAGAACGTTTAAACATAAGACACAAGTGGGAGGGAATGAAATTTGCAATGGGGGTGATGATGAGGCAAGGAGGTGGGGCCACTTGAAAATCGCAAATCGGGAGTTTTGTTATGGGAACTGGGAGGTAAGTGTTAAAACTTTCAAAGGGAAATGTGCGATGAGCGGAGGGTGATGTGGAAGGGAAGGTGGGGCCCAGACAATTTCGCAAATCGCAAATCGAGAGTTTTGTTATGAGGAATAGGAGTTAAAGGTTAATATTTGCGAAGTGCGATGTGCGATGAGAATGGAAGGTGGGGACGCCCGCAAATCGAAAATCAAGAGTTATTTTATGAGAAACGGGAGGTAAATTTTAAGACTCGTGAAGTGTGATGTGTAATGAGAATGGAAGGTGGGGACACCTGTAAATCACAAATCGGGAGTTTTGTTATGAGAAATGGGAGATAAGTTTAAGACTCGCAAAGTGTGGTGTGCAATAAGACGAGAAGGTGGGGACTCCCACAAATCACAAATCGGGAGTTTGGTTATGAGAAATAGGAGGTAAATTTTAAGACTCGCGAACTGCGATGTGTGATGAGATAAGAGTTGAGGTGGCAGGGAAAGGTCTCAATTTAATATCATAATCGGGTATTTTTTAGGAGACAACAATTGTAACATGAATGAAAATTAAAAATGCGATAAGATGATTGCGATGGAAGGGTAAGGGGTCCACAATGATTAAGTGCGGTAAGTTATATCATATAATATATGATATTACAAAGGTTTGTTGTGGTGCAGGTAGAGCTACTTTTTAACTTTAAAAAATGGATTTTAATAGTTAAAAAAGGGATTTCGAAAGAAATGAAACGCTGGACTTTGGGTTTTTTGGAAAAATTAAAGGTAAAAGAGGGGAAATTGAATGAATGAAGGTAGAAATGAATTTATCTCACCATTATACTTTGACAGTGACACTTTCATCTTACAACCAAACTGAAAAGTCAGATTGATTCCTTGGAGAATGATGACCAAACTTTGAAAATATTTGAAAAAATTGCAGTGCTAACTGTGGCTCCTATTGGGGATGAAGTCCTCCCTGTGAGGCTTCAAGGATAGTAGAATTAGTGCCTTAAAAACTCTTTAAACTTAGAAGACTTCTTGGAAATTATGACTTGGACTAACCATTGACTGACTGTACTCAAGATTGACCATGTATACAGACACAAGTACCATTGGTCATGGAGTTTTATTGACACATCACACCGGATATTTACAATGGAATGAATCAACTAACTTACCAAAAAAAGAAATTTTTAAGAAAATTACCATTGACTGGGCCTCTAGTCAACTGATCATCATCCAGATGTTTGAGCAGAAAAGTATTATTTTCCAAAACTTCAGCAATTCTAAATGGTCCAAACCACAAATTGTCAAACTTACCATGATTTCCAGGGTCTTCTCTCCTGGCATCCCAACGCAACACCAAATCATTCTCCTAAAACAATTTCTGATCTTCTCTTTTGTCAAAAAAATATTTGACTTTAGTCTGATACTTCTATGTTTTATCCATCAGTGATTCTCTAATTTGTTGTGCCTCTATCAACTCCAACATTCCCCTTTGTATTGGATTTTCATCATCAACTTCATCTTGTAGGAACTACATCATAGGAAGAGCTATTTGTAAAGGCATTATGGCATCAGTACCATATAAAAGCTGAAATGGAGACATTCCAATTTATTTTTACCACTTACCATATCTGCCCAAATATCATGTACCAGCTGAGTGTCCCAATTTCTCTTATTTTCAGGCAGCATTTTCTTAATGATCCTCACCAAAATTTTGTTGGATGACTCGGCTAATCCATTACCTTAAGGGTAATAAGGCGTGGAATGAGTTAATTCAATTCAATATTACTGAAAAAAAGTTGTACATATTAGTAGTCTTAAAGGCCATTACATTATCAGTCACTAACTTCTGTGGACAACCAAATCTTGATATAATTTTTTCCAACTGAAATTTGATAATCATCGTATCAGTAGCATTCCTATTTGGTACATTTTCAATCCATTTAGTAAAATATTCTGTAGTTGTGAGAATCCATCTATGTTGTCCTAATTACGGTGGATGAATTTCACCGATGAAGTCTAACCCGCACTGCTGGAAAGGAACATTTGTTGAAATAGGAATAGAATGTAATGGTAGAAATTTCTGTTTACCAATAAATTTTTGGCATTCGACATAACTCCTAACTTTCACAAAAACATCAGAGAGAAGACTTGGCTAATAATAGCTAGCTCTTAAGATTTTGTTTACAATGGCTTTCCAATACAAATGCCCCCCACACACTCCTACATGTATCGCTGTCATAATCTCTTGGGATTCAGCTTCATCTACACATCTTAATAAGACTTCAACAAGCTCCTTCCAATAAATATGGTCTTCCAAAATGCAATACTTAACAACTCTCAATTTGAAAGCTCTCCTCTTTGACTTCTCCATTTCAGGGGGACTATTGAAATTTAACAAAAAATATACTATATCCTTGTACCAATCTGAATGAAAAATTTCAAGATAATTAGAAATACCTTCTCCATATTCTCCTTCTACTGCCTCTACATTCAAATTTAAAGCCTTGCAGTTAGATTCAACCATCAAGCGAGCCAAGACTTGACCTTTTATCAATTTAGTTGGTCTGATCTCAATATAAATTTCGAGAATGCCATCGTCCCATTCTTCCATATATATCTAGTTGTTGTAAAACATCTTTAACAGTGATATTGGGGAAAAAATCAACTATTTTTGAATGCAGCACATAAACTCAAAAAGATTTCAAAGTCTTAACTAGTGCATATGCTTGTTTTTCAGTCAAGTTGTACTTTAATTCAACATCCCTTAAAGCATGACTAAAAAATGAAATAGGCTGCTCTAAACCTTCATTTTTCTTCTATAACAAGACAACTACAATTGTTTCTTCTTAAGCATATGGAAAAATCAGAAAATCTTTTTCAAAATGAGGACTAATCAAAATTGGAGCTTCAGTCAAGGCAGACTTGATTGTTGAAAATAAATTCTTTGCTTCATCTCGCCATTTAAATTTGCATCCTTTTTTAGCAAGACATTTATGTGTTTGATCAACTCTAAAAAGTTAGGAACAAAATGCCTAAGAAAATTGATTTTCCCAAAAAATGACTGCAATTCTTTTTTATTCCTTGGCAAACCAATATTCTGAATAGCTTATACTCTTCCCGGATCAATACAGATGCCACTTTCTGTTATAATATGTCCCAATAATTTCCCTTCTTGGACAACAACGGATGACGTTTTTGGGTTCAAGGACAAACCAAAATTTTTGTATTTGTCAAAAACTTGTTTCAAATGTTTCAAGTGGTCTTCATCAGATTTTGAATAGACTGTGATGTCATCCAAATAGATGACTACAAATCTGTATTTTTCTCCCGCAAAGGCAATATCCATTGCCTGCAGAAAAGTTGCACCTGCATTCATCAGTCCAAATGGCATTTTTTTGTAAATGAATGTACCCCAGGGTGTGGTAAATGTTGTCTTTTCTCTGTCTTTGCTATCCATTGAAATCTGATTATAGCCTCAAAAGCCATCAATCATTGACAATATTTTAGATCCTACAACTTTTTGCAAAATATAATCCATCTTGGGCAGTGGATAGTTATATTTTAATGAAGATCGGTTCAGGTTGCGAAAATATCCATTCTTTTTCCGAACCGAGACCATATTAGCTACCTAGTTAGAAAATCTCAAAGGCAGAATTATTTTTTCTTCCAATAATTTTCTGATTTCTTTCTCAACGATTGGGAGCAGCATGGGATTGATATGTCTGATTTTTTGTGCTACGGGCTTTACATCTGTTTTCAAAGGAATCTTGTGCTCCATTATGATTCTATCATAAGTTTTCAGCTCACTATAATACCATGCAAAAATATCAGCAAATTCTTTCAGTAGCTTGATATATTTTGTTCTAATTTCAAGAGAAAGGAATTTGGACACTTTGACTAATTTTGGCTGATAATCTATGCCAATGTTACATTCTATTGTACTCTCTCCATCAACTTTACTTTTAGGCTTGAGAAAAACATCATTATTATCCAACAATCTTTCTAAAGGAACTAAGCCTTTAAGAATATAGTTAGTTTTCAGATCTATAATGTTCTTCCCAACCATGGTTTTCTTAAAAGGCCTGCTATTTTTATTTTCAACAATGTCTTGCTCATCATCAATTTGTATGTTTGCAAACTATTCAACACACTCTAAAATTTTTTGAATTTCCTTGTCATCCTCGAATACTTGCCAGTTTTGATGTTGTCAGGAATTGAAGGCATGTTTTTGATTTGAACATCATAGGTTTACTTGACATCTAGAGGAAATTTGAAATTACTAGTAACAATAGCTAGTGAATCAACCATTTTATTTTCCTCTCTAGTGACAAAATTTATATTAAATGCTGAAAAATAATGCTCAATCAAGTCCCAAACTTCATTCCTATAATTTTTCAACTTGGAATTTTTCACTTGGTAGTTATTTCTCAATTGCTTTATCACCAATTCTAAATCACCAAAATCAATCAGTTGCTCTGCTCCCAAATCTTTCGTTGCCTTTATTCCCAGCACAAGCGCCTCATGTTCAGCAATGTTGTTAGTGGTAGAAAATTGCAGTTTATATGATATAGTTACCCTTTTCTGAGTAGGAGAAAAGAGGACTACACTGGCTCCTAGTCCTTCTCTTGATGAGGCTCCATCAAAGTACAATTTCCAGATCTGTCCTCCCTCTAAATGTTGCTCATTTGCACCTTGAAAGTGATGTTTTTCACTTATTTCAGGCTGGAAATTGTTATTATCAGCAGCAAGGAGTAGTATTGATGATCATAATTCCTTTTCTTCAACATATATGGGATGGTTTGAAGGATTATGCTTATCACTAATGATGTAGGTGATTTGGGTTTCCCTATATAGCCTTCTAAATTCCCCTCCAAACACTAGGATGGTGGCTTATGGCATGTCCATCTAAAGGGTACCTCCCAATTTTTTAGACCAAAATCTGGAAAGTAGCATCCCAAATCTAGAAGGAATGTTCTCAACTACAATTTCCATCACTATGATTTTCATAGGTAGTTGGGTAAGAGAAAAAACCAAGTCCTTAATTACTCCAAGGCACTTGAATTTTTTGGGATCAAAGGTGTAGAGGTCATGGTATTGCTTGGTGATCTTTAATCCCAATTCATCCATCACTTTCTTTAGCGTCAAATTGTGAGAAGCCCTAGAATCTAATAAAAAATTATGCAGAAATTTGTCATGTATATTGAGTGACAGGTAGAAATATGGTGAGTTGTCATCATTTTGGTCTTGGAAAAGATAGCCTACTAGATAAATAATGGGATGTTCATCCTCAAGGTTGAATGAATCAGGAGCGAGAGGTGGTTGTAGCAGACTTTTAAAAGACTCTTTATATGTTGGATTTTTCAACAATTCCAGAAGTGGGACCAGAATTTTGATTTTATTAAATTCAGATGAAACTGAAATAAATTGGAACTAATTCCTTATTTTTGCAGTGATTTTGACAATTAGGGCAGAATTTTGGAGTGGAGGAACCTCATTGAATTTGGCCTTATGTTTGGCAGCTTTTTTCTATGAATATGATTTTTGTTGAGGTTGTTGAACAAGGCATTTAGACCTCAAAGGATAATTTCTATTTTGAGCTTCTTGCTATTTTTTATCATTTTGTGCATAAATTTGAACATTCTCATCATCTGAAGAAAAAAAAAATTCCTTGACTGGTCTTCATATTCTTGTAAAGTCAAACAAGTTGACTGTGAGGTTTCTCCTACAACATTTATTTCTTCATTTTCTTCCTCATGTTCTTGCTGCTCTTCTTTAGCAAAATTATTCAAAGGAGGCTGAACATTTTTTTCATCATCATTCTATTATATAGAAATTTTTCACCATCCCTGTACTCCCTGTTCCTTGATCCTAGAGGACTCATATAGTGACCCTTGTATACTTTACAAGCATGGAATACATACCCCTGAACCACACTTTGTCTGCCAATTCATCTCCCTTTACAACTTTTCTTGAAGATCCCTATAAAAGCCTGGTTTTCAAGGTTGGCGCTTTCTCTCAGTGTGTGACCCGCGCCAATAGCAGAGATTTACACTGAGGCCTACGCCGATTGGTGCTCTGTCTTAATGTCAGACCCCTACCAATACTCTTTTGGAAATTTTTTTAAATAGAAGCGAAGCTTCCATCACTAGAAGCTTCGTGAGGTGGCGAGCTAGAAGTTTGTTTTGAGGATATGGCCGAGGAATTCCCTTTGGGCTTCTTGTCCCAAAGAAATAGGAACTACTCCAAAGGATAAGCTCTTTTCCCATCATTTGAGGGCCCATAACCTCATCCTCCATTTTTATATAAGGAGACCTCCTTCAAATTTACAACCTTAGGGAGTGATAATAGAAAGGAGAAGCAATTATAGCTTCGAGAGAATAGTGCAGAGTGTGATTGTTTTTGTGTGTTGGGAACATAGTCAGATCTTGGACCTTTGTGTGTGAGGGTGTTACAAACGTGCTTGGATATGGACCTACCAAAGGAGAGCCTCAACATCAAGGCTTGGTTGTAAACTCCCCTTGTCTTTATCATAATAAAATTCATCTGATGTTTATCTTCCACTCTCGTTTACATATATAATGAGATTTCTATCAATCCTTTATCAGTTAGATAGATTGTAATTGTTCTATGCTTGTCATGATTTTACGCTTGTCGTGGTGTCTTAACTTTCTGTACAGGTAATCGAACATTGGCAGTAGCGTGTATCGAACTTGAGGAGAAAATTAGATCAAGAAGCTTCGATGAAAGATGAAAACAGAGCATGAGAATGAGGTAGGACATCTTCCTTGCTCTGAATTTCATTTACAATCTAGGAAGGTAGATGTTAGTATGTTCCGTAGTTGCTAGACCCATCCTATGGCTAGAGGGATCACCTTTGTCTGCCGAGGGGATTTACCTAGACAACAGATTGGCGACTCAACTGGGGAGTTTCCTTTGAGTTTATCACTCTTTGAGGTCTTCTTCATTCAAATAGTTTAGTCGAATGACCATTTCCCTGTTTGTTCCTATGTTTTTCATCAATTACGATCTTTTAGTTTTTTCTTGAAGTGGTGAGTCTAGTCTTGGTTGGGAGAAATTCTTTTTTTTTTCCTTTTCAAGCATTGGCACTTTTATTTTTCTGACAGTCATGCCGATTGGCGCTAGTTGTCAGTTAGCAAGTCATGCCAATTGGCCATTGGTGCTATTTTTCAGTTAGCAAGTCACACCAGTTGGCGCTAGTTTCACCCAAAAAAGTCCTACCAATTTCAGGGTGTGTGAAAAATTAAGGTTTTTTCCCTAAGTCCTTCACCGGTGTGTTTTTCCCTTCTAATTTTTTTCTCTGTATGATTTACATGTTCTCCCCTTCACTCAAGTGGGTTTGATTGGTTTTTTGGTTTTTTTTTTGGTTGTTTTTCCTGTTTGGATGCGCATCCTTGCATCCTAGTTTTTTCTAGGACGGTGCATCAATTTCCTGGTTGCATGCTTCGCAGGACATCGCCCTGCTAATTGAGTCGGTATCCTTGCTTGGTGGGCCATCTCTAGTTGATTTCCTTTTTATTTTTGGTCGATTGAGTGTTCAGGTTTCAAGTATCTGTCTGAGTTCGTTTGGTTCGCTTGTTCACTTGTGAGCATAGATTACATTTCTCGTTGTTCAGCTAAAAAGTCTCCTATCTATTATTGCTTCATGTAAAGGGGAATGAATGCCTTGTTTTGAGCCCCCACTTTGGAAGTCCTCTTTTCCTTAAACTCATATGTCTTGTAGCCTTTTGAGGAATTTCTTTACGAAGTGTTTAAAAAAACGATTGCATTCTTAGTGTTTGTTTACATCCCTTTTGCATTCATCCTTCCATTAAGGAAATTTTTGTTCGTTTAGTTTTTGTCTTAGAGTTTGCTTTTCGTTAAAATGCATTAGATCACATTGCATTGAAAAGTATTTTTTGAGATCCATCATTGAACTTAGATTACAATGTTTAATGATTGAAAGCTAAAAAATCGCATGGAGTGCATTCTCTTTCATTAAAACCATGCATTAAGTAGATTCTCATTAAATCGAAAAATGCATTGAGTGCATTCTTATTCATTAAAAAACAAAAGGAAATTGTGCATATATTACAATTGCATAGTTTTCAAAAAAGAAGATTTTGCATAGATTACATTTCATAATTCACATCGTTGAATGTTCTGGATTACTTTTGAATAGTGAAAGTCATCTAGTTAGGAAAAAGTTTCCTTTGTTGTTTGTTGCATCATTGTTTGAGACTCTTCCCTTAACTAGATATCATTCATCGAATTGACAGCAGTAGGGCCTTGAAACTGATACATAATTCAAGATCAACCGTTAAAATTTATTCAATTAACCTAAGGAAGCATTGGAACATAATGAAAACATTTTTAGAGGTCTAGGCTAGTGACGTGTTCCAGCATCATTAAACCTAGTAGCTATCATTTGTCATATGGACTTAGACAGCAATAGTACGGATTTGTGCTCCCTGTACTGTCGAGTATATAAAGGGATACCCTCATAGGCTGCAATCATTTATCCATAGGAAGTCGATTCTATCACCCTGTAATCGTGATACACCGAACATAGGATTCAGGAAGACTACATGCACGTATGTTAAGTCCTTGGTCATTTCTCTTTCAATTTATCACCAAGGTGTATATGGCAGTTCATGGAAACTTGGTACACCCTCTTTCTTAGATAACCTGAGTAGTCATTTTGGTATTTTCATGACTCTATGAAAGTGAAAATATCATCGAGCTCTTTTCCTTTTACACTCGTTTCAACCTGAAAGTGATATAGTCACCTTTTTCCTATTTCTTGACTCTTAAAATATGAAATAGTAGAGTTTTGTTTCAATGTCTTAAAATATTAACTGCCCATGAAATATTCCTGGTTAAAGTTATCTTCCTTAGTGTTTTAGGGTTGTTTCAAATGGCAACGTTTTTGGAGTTTACCAACCAAGGAATCCCCTCCGAAGTGAATCCTAGTACTTTCCCTGCTTTTGGAAGTGTTGGTGCTCCTTATATGGCAACATTGTCCCTTCCTGGGTTAACTGTTGGTTTTCCTGTATGGTTATTTTCGACCTTGGTGGTCCCGAGTGGTTTGACCTTTGTTAAACCCTATCCTCTGTCTGAACAACGTCATGTTGATTCTAAGGTGGACCTCTTCCTTCTTCACATGTTTCTTCATCGTCCTCCTCTACTTCGCTTGGTGAAAGTCTGGATTCTAGTAACCAGGTGGCTAAGAAGAAGAAGAAGAAGAAAAAGAAGAAGAAGTCAGATAAGAGAGAGGCCAGCTCTGTGGATATCGCGCCTTAGACACCTTCCATTGATAAACCATCCAACCTTCCACGAAAAGTCAAATTCCCTTGCATGTTATGCAAAGGTAACCATATTCTTTGAGATTGCCCTAGCATTCCCAAGGTACTTAAAGCATGGTACAACACCCGTCTGTCATTTCCTTTGGCTTTTGGAAGCCTTATTGGTGGCACATATTTGACTAGAAATGATAAGACTTGTAAGAAATAGGGTAAGATCACGAATCCCTGTAAGTTGTGTGAAGGGTATCATCCCATTCAACTTTTTCCATACATGGATGAAGCCACGAGAGTGTTGGACAACCCTACTGTTTATGCACCTTGCCTTCTAGTTGGTTACAAGAAGCTTTCTTTGAGTTATTTGCTAGTTGATTCAACCATCGATTGAGAGTCACCCTTGTTCGATCCTGCCCCCTTAGAAATTCAAATTCAGGAATCCGTTCTCGGCCAACCATTAGTTGTGGAATCGGTTGATCTGACTCAACCTATGGTTCATCAGGTCTTTTCTGTCGAGAGTGACTCTCATATCCCTCATGTTCTTCTTGTTTCTTCAGATTCCTCAGACTTGGATAAAGATTATCCCATCCCTATAGTTCAAGACGTTTCTCCTCTTTCTCCCATGATGGAGGTCTAGGAGGATGCTCATCTTACTTCGGTAATGCCAGGGGATGACCATATGAGATCAATGGTCCCTCCTTCAAGTATTTTGGTCACTTCCTTTGATTGGAGTCAATTCGCAAGATACCTCCTTCCTTCTTATGTGCCTTTTGAGATCACGGTACAGAACTTCGATGTCGTCATACCTAGCACAATTATAGATGAAGGCATGTCTATTAGAGTTATGTCTTCAACTACTTGGAAAGCTTTTGGTTCTCCAATTCTTGTGCCTGTTATGCAGAATCTGTTGGCTTTTAATAGAGGAACCAGTCAACTCTTAGGGATCCTTCCAAAGTTTCCTATCACTTTGGGAGGGAAAACCGTCTATATAGACGTGATGGTGGTCCAAGGTCCCTTGGTTTTTAATCTACTCTCGGGCACGATTATGCTTATGCCATGGGTGCACTTGTCTCCTCCCTCTTTCGTGTGATCTGTTTTCCACATGAAGGTCAGATCATGACCATTGATGAGCTTTCATTCTTTGGTCCAGATGTGGCAGCTGGCCCACCATCGTCTCTTCTGGATCTTTATCTTCCGGTTGTATATTCCCCACCGTAGGTTAATTATGTGGCTACCTGTCCTGTGCCCGCATTCAGTGATAATGTCATTGTACGTCGTGGGCTGGGGGCATTGGATCCTAATTTCCGAGATTTTGTTCTCCCATCAGATGAGAACTTCTTGAAAGCCATGACCTCTTATTCGTCATGATGAAAGGTCATTGGAGCATAGTTCCTTTTCTTATGTCAAGCTCTTAAAAAATGAAACAAGCTCATCGGAGCATAGTTCATTTTCTTGTGTCAAGCTCCTTAAAAAATGAAACAAGCTCGTCGGAGCATAATTAATTTTCTTGTGTCAAGCTCCTTAAAAAATGAAACAAGCTCATCGGAGCATAGTTCGTTTTCTTGTGTCAATCTCCCAAAAAATGAAACAAGATTGTTGGAGCATATTTCATTTTCTTGGGTCAAGCTCCTTAAAAAATGAAACAAGCTCATCAGAGCATAGTTCGTTTCCTTGTGTCAAGCTCCCTAAAAAATGAAACAAGATGTCATGAGGATATTTCATCTTCTATGCCAACCTCGTTAAAAAATGAATTATATCTCATGAGGATAGTTCTTTTACTATGTCAACCTCATTAAAAAATGAAACGGGTTCCCTCTTCAATTCGATTCTTTGATACGATCTCATAAATTCCTAGTCCAGTCTTTCTCTTGATCTCGTAATTTGAAGCTTCACTCCATCTGCCTTTCATATGGACTGAAGCTTGGGGGGCATTTACCTCGAATTGAGTCACCATGATGGGGGCATGAAAATCATTTCAGGCATAGCTTGTTTCCATTTCAAGCTTGTGTAAAAATGAAACCAACTTCAAGCATAGTTTCCCATGTTTTCGAGCTTGCGTAAAAATGAAACCATTCCCATTTTACCTCTCGTGATTTCCATTTTATCAGCCTGTTTTTCCAGATGAGCCTTGGTTTTCTCATTCCATCATCATCATCTACTCGGCTGGTAACATGCCCTCACTTGGTTCTTTTACCCATTCCTAAGGAACCGCTATAATGAGTGGTCTTGTTAGCCAACCTCTTGACCTTTACTTTTTTTGAGCAGTCCCACCATCGCCGGAACCAGTTGCTACCCGTAATACCACTCGTTTGTCCAAGAGGAGTCATATTTAAGCTCTTTTCTGACTCTCTAAAATTGAAAATATTTTCGAGAATCTTATCGTTCTGAACTCATTAAAGGCTACAAAAAATCATCTACCCAGTATAAGTTTACCCATTTTTCGGGTTGGGATAGATTATTTACAACAAAGGAATACCTTAGCCTATCACGACTAAGAGGTTCTCTCGGATATTGTTTTCTACCTTTTCGTATGTGAGAGACTATCTACGAAAAGGGGCTACTAGAGTTTTCTTTTCTGATTATTTTCAAACTCTCTAAACATGAAAAGATGTCGAGTTATTCCTTTGTCAGACTTGTTAAACTCTAATGACATCGGACATCGTCACCATGACGTTAACCGAGTTGCTCCTTCCTAGGGCTCGTAAAATGTACTAGAATGGATTTTTCCAAAGGACAAACTTATATGAAAATCATATGATATCCTCTTCAAGCTTGTGTAAAAATAAATAGGTACTCACCATAAATGGTGGTGGAAAATGGAAGTTATTCATCAGCTGTGTCGGTAGTATGTCACTCTTGAACGTGACACTTGTTTGCAGTTCGTGTCAGGTTGGGATATCTTCACTGTGTCACTTTTCCTTCCATGGTTTTGGGAAATCCATTTGCCTCTCATTCAATTACCAACCTTGTCAACATGACCTCTGATCTTATTTGAGTCAAATGCTGCCAAATTCTGGAGTCGTGTCATCGATATGTTCCAGAGAAAATCCTTCTACAGTTTGTACATTCCTTGATCCTCTGTTTCAGTCTTGATTCACACTCATATTACCTTCTCTATTTTGTGTCGATGTTGTGGGATTCATTATGACCCTCCTTTGATGGATTGCTTCCTGTCGACTTCAGCTAATTATCCAGGAAGTTGATCTAGAGATTCATTTCTGGTACCTTAGAGCTTGCATGCCCTAATGGCAAGTTCTTCTCATTTGACAACAGGTTCACATCATCGGCCTTCAATCAAGTGATTTTATGGGTGTTCGACTTCAGATCACTATTCACATTCTGTGGATTGTACTAGTAGTACCTTAAGAGCCATTGACATTATGGGTGGTTTCTCTCGCACTTGTTAACAATTGACATCATTGATTGGTAATCAAGTGATTTTCTAGCATGTTCAACTTCAACACATCTATTCACATGTTGGAATTTGTACTTTGATCGGGTGGTGTTGGAGTGCAAGACCCTGGGCTTCGATCACAAAATTCTAGGTTACGAGGAGTGATGAGTCATTCATGATTATATACATGATTCTTTAGAAGGATGGCTGCGACCATACCATGGGTTCTCTCATTTTTATCCTCTCTATATGGATGGCTACGTCGATGTCGTGGATCTATTTCATATGATCCCTTCATTCGCATGGCTGCGTCCATGTTGAGGATCCATTCACATGATCCTATTCTTAATGGATATTTGTGCCTATACCATGGATTCATGTATTATCATCAGATAATTCAGTTATGTATATGTATCTATGCTTCATTTGCAGGTCTCCTGACAGTAGCATCTAGTTCCTTGCACGTACTTGTAAAGCATTTCACCCCTCACTCATGTTCGGACTTAATACTTTAGGGAGCATCTGTTACATAGAAAATTTTCACCGTCCCTATACTCCTCGTTCCTTGATCATAGAGGACTTATATATTGACCCTTGTATACTTTCAAAGCATGGAATACATGCCCCTGAACCACACTTTGTCTGCCAATTCATTTCCCTTTACAACTTTTCCTAAAGATCCCTATAAAAGCTTGGTTTTCAAGGTTAACACTTTCTCTTAGTGTGTAACCCGTGCCGATAACAGAGATTTACATTGAGGCCCATGCCGATTGGCACTCTATCTTAATGTTAGACCTGCGCCGATCATATTTTGGAAAGTTTTTTAAATAGATGCGAAGCTTCCATGACTAGAAGCTTCACAAGGCGACGAGCTGGAAGTTTTTTTTGAGGATATGGTCGAGGAATTCCCCTTTGGGCTTCTTTTTCCCAAGAAATAGGAACTACTCCAAAGTATAAGCTCTTTCCCATCATTGAGGGCCCATAACCTCCTCCTCCATTGTTATATAAGGAGACCTCCTTCAGCTCTGCAGCCTTAGGGAGTGATGATAGAAAGGAGAAGCAATTATAGCTTCAGGAGAATAGTGTAGAGTGTGATTGTTTTTGTGTGTTGGGAACATATTCAGATCTTGGACCTTTGTGTGTGAAGGTGTTACAAACATGCTTGGATACGGACATGCCGAAGGAGAGCCTCAACATCAAGGCTTGGTTTTAAACTCCCCTTGTCTTTATCATAACAAAATGCATCTGATGTTTATCTTCCACTCTCATTTACATATATAATGAGATTTCTAGCACTCATTGATCAGTTAGATAGATTATAATTGTTCTATTCTTGTCACGATTTTACGCTTGTTGTGGTGTCTTGACTATCTGTACAGGTAATCGAACGTTTTCAGTAGCGTGTATCGAACTTGAGGAGAAAAGTGGATCAAGAAGCTTCGATGAAAGACGACAACATAGCATCAGAACAAGGTAGGACATCTTCCTTGCTCTGGATTTCATTTACAATCTAGGAAGGTAGATGTTAGTATGTTCCCGTAGTTGCTAGACCCATCCTAGGGCTAGAGGTATCACCTCTGTCCGTAGAGGGGATTTACCTAGACAACACATTCCTCCTTGGATGCTGTAGGATTTTTTGAGGTTGAAAAGGCCTCCTGAAGGGATCCTAATTTATATTTTCCTCATTTTTATTAGCTCTGGTGGCTAGTTTGTTTTCAAGCTCGAATTTTGTCATCTTAGAGGAAAATTCCTTGATCAAATTGGACATTTTATCAATCTTTTATTCTGCTATAAGAGACTTAAAAGATGAAGGTTTTTCTTCTTTCATATTCTTTTTTTCCTTTCCTACCTTTTCTTCCTCCATTTTCAATTTATTAGAAGTCATGAGATTAGACTGCACTCCAATTGCAGCCTCTTGCATATCCATCAATGTATGTGCTTTCTCACCCCTTAGCCATAAAGAAAAATCACACTCTAGAGAATTTCAAAATTTATCATAGCTATAGTCTTAGGAGGCTTAATTTCTTCAGGAATTTTCTGATAAATATTATTAAACCTCTTGGTAAAATCAGCCAATGACTCATCTTGTTTCTTCTTCAGAGTTCCAAATTTTGTAAGATAGTACAAATAGTCTTTCCTATCACCCCATTGCTTCATAAATATTTCCTCCAATTCATCAATTCTTGTTATTAAGTTTTGAGGAAGAATTCTAAACCATTTACGAGCTTCACCATCCAAGCTTTGAACAAAGAGTCTTGACCAGACATCTTCATGTTCAACATTCTGGTTGTCAGCATAAATATAGAAAGCCATTAAATGTTCCTTAACAGAAAATCCTTCTCCCTCCCCAGTGTAGCTTGGAAGATATTTCAAGTAATCTTTTTGAGGGAGTGGATGTAAAGGTTGAGGAAGAGAAAGTGGAGCATATCTTCTAACCACTATCTACTGCATCCTTGTAAGGGTAGACTGAGCCATATTTTACTGATGTTTACAGTTGATGGATGATTGATTGATGTAGCTGTTTGGGAAATAGGAATTACAACTTTTGGATTTTGAATCCAATTTAGGACAATAGAAAATTGGAAATCTTGAGTTGATTCTTCAGGCTTGGGGACTGAAAATAGTGGATTCTCAAAGAGATGAACAAAGGATGTGTTGAATTAACCTTCTACAAAAGAATCAGATTCAAAATTTGTCTCTTGAGGGGATGACGTTAATTAAAATTTATTTTGTTGAGCTAGGAATTCAGATAAGTTGAATGTGAGGCCTTCAGGAACACTCCCTTCTAGTGGATGAGAAGAGGATGATCCAACAACTCGATTTCTAGATAAAGGAAAATATTCTTGCTGAGGAGTGATGAAAGATTGGTATTCAGGATGAGTTTGGAGGAAATTTAAAATTATTTTAAAATATTCTTCAGTCAAAACATATCTATCAAGAAAAGGTGCAATTGCCAATACTTGCTCTAACTCCCCTTCATTTAGCACAAAATATTTTGTTTCCTTATTGATACTTAATAACTCTGGTTTTTCCTCTTTCACTGAAATATTGCTTAATTTGGGTTTACAAACTTCATATTTACCAATTGAGGAATGAGAAAAACTTTCAGCTGAGCTTAGATTAACAACATCTACTTTATCTTCTAGGGAAGTAGTTTCAATTTTAGACTTTTCAGCAATATATTTTGAAACTGAAACTTCTTTTGATTCTAAAGCAGATGAGGGTACCTTTTTCTTTGGAATTTATTTTTTTTGTACCTTCTTCACTAACTGAGATGTGGCCTCAACTAATCTTTGTTTTCCTTTTTCATTTTTAATGATCTTCTCTAGGTCTGCAACTGGAGTCACAGTAGGTGATCTCTGATTTCTCCTTGTAGTTGGAGGTTTTGAAACCCCTTTTCCTCTTTTTGGAGTTTCCAGGTGAACTAATTTATAGTCTTCTTCAAGTCATCAATTCTTATTCACCTTTAAAAATTGACATTCAGAAATTCAAAACAAGAGACATTGGGATAGTAATCCGTTTCAAGACCTTCGTCTCTCGGGAGACGCACCAAAAGATGTTAGAGCTAGAATCAGCACTTGGACTGCATCAAGCACCTGACCAGACACATCCTAAACTCTAAGGCAATTTAATGATTTATGAGATTTGTAGGTGGTTTAAAATCTTATTCACTGAAAAGAGAGTTCAGTCAAATCCACAATTCTACTAATGAGGGTATTGGATCATGATGTGGTAGCAAAGAGTGAGTTTGTAGCCTATGAGGAGAAGAAAATGTAAAATAAGAGAAGAAACAATAGGTCTGCAAAGTAGAAATCTACTGAATTTGTTAGAAATTTACACAAGTGGCATTTTAACAATATTTCATCAAGAGAGAGTTATTTCTAGCCTTACAATATTCTCACTAAATTATTATAAAAGATAACTATCATGAGTGATGCTCTCTCCACTGTTATTATATATATTTTACCAAGAAGGCTCATTGTGTGAGACTAACAAAAATTGATAAAACACATGAACATGTCAAGAGACTGATAAAAATTCATAATAGCATGAGGAATTGCAAACTACAACGGAAGATAATAAGATATGGAAACAAAAGTGGAAATTGACAATACACACACAAGATTAGCAATAAGTCCTCCGAAGTTTTTGTCCATTTCATTCCCTAAAAAGAGTACTGATCATATGAATCATTATTCTGAAACCATGAACCCCTACTTCTTAGAAATTTGTCACATATATACAAAAATACAAAACTGGCATCCCCACAAAAGGAGTAAAATTGTTCCTAAAATTTATTACCACCTCGTGTAAGAGATGAGTCTTATCCAAAAAATTTAATACAAAGTTCTATTACATAATCAAAATAAACAGCATCAAGGCTAACAATTCGAAGTGGTTGTATGATGTGGCAGTCTATAGGAAGACTCCTCCTTTGTTCTGGTACAACCAATTCCACAAAAAATGCAAACAACAATGAAAGTGGCATGTGTTTGTTCCTTGAATGCTGCTTGGTACCTTTCGAAAACGTGTTGGTGTTGAGGGTAATGGTAAAAATCTATTTCAAAGAAACTTTGTCATTGTTCCTTTCCTTTGGTTTCTTGTTTTTCGTAATAAGGATGGTGGCGGATTAAAAGAGATAGCAGAGTTTCATTTTATTAGTGGGAGATATTATTAAATGAATGATTAGCAGGAGGAGAAAAACCCTTTATTAATATATTGCAATCGCAGATCGGGGTCATAACATTTAAACATAAGACACGAGTGGGAGGGAACACGATTTTCGATGGGGGTGATGACGAGGCAAGGAGGTGGGGCCTAGCTTGGAAATAGAAAATCAGGAGTTTTGTTATGAGAAATGGGAGGTTAGTGTTAAAAATTGCGAAGGGAGATGTACGATGAGCGGATGGTGATGTGGCAGGGAAGGTGGGGCCCAGAAAATACCGCAAATCATGAATCGAGAGTTTTGTTATGAGAAACGAGAGTTAAAGGTTAAGATATGTGAAGTGCGATGTGTGATGAGAATGGAATTTGTGGACACCCGCAAATCGAAAATCAGGAGTTTTTTTATGAGAAATGGGAGGTAAATTTTAAGACTCATCATGAAGTACGATGTGCGATGAGAATGGAAGGCGGGGATGCCCACAAATCACAAATCAGGAGTTTTTTTTATCAGAAACGAGAGGTAAAGTTTAAGACTCGCGAAGCGTGATGTGTGATGAGACAAGAAGGTGGGGATGCCCACAAATTGAAAATCGGGAGTTTTGTTATGAGAAATGAGAGGTAAAGTTTAAGACTCACGAAGTGCGATGTGCAATGAAACAAGAGTTGACGTTTCAGGGAAAGGTCTCATTTTAATATCGCAATCGGGGATTTTGTAGGAGATGGAAATTGTAAGATGAATGCAAGTTAAAACTACGATAAGACGATTATGATGGAAGGGTAAGGGGTCTATAATGATTAAGTGCAGTAAGTTATATCATATAATATATGATATTACAAAGGTTTTTTGTGGTGCTAGTAGAGCTGCTTTTTAACTAAAAAAAATGGGTTTTAATAGTTAAAAAAGGGGTTTCAAAAGAAATGAAACGCTGGAATTTGGGTTTTTTGGGAAAATGAAATGAATGAAGGTAGAAATGAAATTTTCTCACCATTATACTTTGACAGCAACACTTTCATCTTACAACCGAACTAAAAAGGAAGATTGATTCCTTGGAGAATGATGACCAGACTTTGAAAATATTTGAAAAACTTGCAGTGCTAACAGGAAGCATTGATTTTAATTTTTCTTCCACCAATAAAGTTTCAAAGGTCTGCCATGCAAGAATATTTCCTTGCTGGTCCCAACATGAAGGTAATCCTGCTCAGACACTCTTGTCAAATTTTGAATTAAAGGCCAACACTGATTCCTTGATCTCTCCCAGTCTAGTTTCTGCATTTTTCCTGTATATATTCTTTTGCACCATATTATTTATTTCTAAAAAAAATGGATGTTTTGTCTTGAATATCCATTTCTCTCAACTTTGCAGAAGACTTAACATTCATAAAATCAATCATACTTTTTTCCAATTGTGCACTTTGTTGTGACTTATTTTTATTGAAACAAATAACCATTTCTAGATCCATTACCATTGTTTTCTCTTCTTCCATGACCAACATATGATCTCAGATTACCTTTATCTGTTGGATGATATCATTCCAAATAATTTATCTTGCTTGAATAAGAGACATGTTACCTTTTTTTCTTTTAATTCCTTAATTTCATCATAGGCTGTTAGATAATTTTTGTTGTATTGTGATGCATTTTTTATAGCCGTTTTCAATTTTCTCTCTTATGCTTCAATTTATCTTTAGTATCATCCAAATTCTGTTGTATTTTCCTTAACTCATCCTATGAAATATTTAATTCAGTCATCACCCTAGTGATATTATCAGTAGGGTCCTTAGAGTCTAGTTGCACTACAATTGTGCAAACATGTGCATCTATCTTACGCTGTAGGTGTGCATTGAGTTCATTCATATTTTCCACATCCTTATTTATTTCTACTGGTTCATGAGTCATAAGTTCTTTTCCATTTTCAATTTGAGCTACTTTTGGAGCTGAGACATGCGTAGTAGCAGGAAATTTCAGTGTTTTTATTAACAATTGGATCTCAGATCCTTCTCCTTGTAAATTTTTTTGGATAGTTGTTTTGTCCTCTAGATTCAACCCAAGCTTGATAATTAACTTCTTAAATTCTTCATTTTGAGTGTGTAGAGCTCCTGAGTTATCCTTTTCTAATTTCAACTTACCAATTACTTTCCCTAGCAAGGCCTCTATCTTACTTGTTGCTAATGAAGTTTTACTGAGATCGTTATAAATCAACTCTCCAATTTGTATGTGCAGATTTATCTTGTCAAGAAAAGGTATATCTTTTGTATTCACTAATAAACTAATTTTCCTGAAATCAGCTCCAAAAGTAACTAACTATGTAATAGGGTGTGTAAATGAGAGTTTCAACTGAATCCTCTCCAAACCCATAGTTGAAAGGAGTCGGGTTTTATAAACAGGAACAAACTTTGTTTCCAACTCGGTAGCAACATTAGTCTTAATTTTATGGTTCCTCTACTCAATTTGTTCATATGAATATTTAAAAGCTTCTAAATATACATGTTATTCTCCTTCAAGAATTGGGGATGAGGGTGCACATTTAGCTCTTGCTATTTTCAATTGAAACCCAATTTCAATGGAAGGATTTTCCTTGAAATCTTCATCTTTTGTTCTCCTTTCTCCACCTTTTACCTTTTGCTTCCTTTAGAAATTTCTCCTAATTCCACAATGTGTACTCCTCTTTTTAACCCTTTTTGAGAAGAAATTTAAATTTCAACTTCCGTACTGCTTGAAATTTGGATTGCACCTTCATTTTCTAATATCTCCCACTCAGGTTTTGGTTGATGGACATAAGGAGCATAAGAATTTTCTATTCTCCTCTTAGAAATGATCTGATGAGGATCATAAGACCACTTCTCTCCTATTTTGAATCCATACTTTGTAACAATTTTTCTACCTCCTCAAATGCATGCCTGTTATTAACAATGAAAGGCCTAATAGTCTTGGGTAATTTGAACAAATATCCTTTCTTGGCTGGGACAAAATGCACTTGATAAACATTTAGGCTCTGCCTAATGAATTGTAATGCAAATATTCTCTTATGCATGAACACCGATAGTCTATATGGAGGAATATTTTCACCATATAATCTAATATCTGTATAGTGGTCAAATGGAAACCAATCTCTAACCTTTAAATATCTACTCATTTGCAACAAAGACTGAGCTTTTGGAAAAATTCTAGGAGGGGTAGCATTGCTAAAATTTTTGTAAACAATTGACATGAAGGAAGAAATGAAATAGGAGAAACCTTCATTATTTGGTCGAGCTATGACAACATCAGTGAAATTCACAATTGGCTGTTTATTCTTATTGGGATATGAAACATTCAATCCCAGGTCCATAAATTGCACAACATGTAAATATATAAAAATATATACTAGGAGAGAGTGAAATATGAAACATCCAAATATGTTGAAGTTAAGGAGCTGAGAATTAATGGTTTTCTCCCAAAATGCACAAATATCTAGCACTACATTTGATTGCATCATCAAATGAAATAATCCTATGGCTTGACCATCTATCATTGATGCATCATCCCTTCCAAGAATCCTCATGATTACTTTCAAAATGGGTCCAACACCATAAGAAAAGGAAGAAGCAAGGCAATTTTCAGAATCTAAAGGTAAAACAACATTTGGAAGCAAAATGGAAGCATAAAATTTCCTAGAATCCTCTATTGATAGGTTCTGAAAATTCGACAAAAGGGTTTCATCAGAAAATGGAAGATATTCATTAGATGGTGGAAAGGCTAGGACTTGATGGATTAATAATGAAAAAACTTGGAAAATATTTTCCCCTAGGGAATTCATGATGAACCATTGTTGATGGTATAGAGAGGAGGTTAACCAACTGATCAATTCTGGAAATTGATAAGTTTGAGGGAAAATTGCGGTGAAGAGACCAGACTTAACCATTCTATCATAAAATTTTGACTTATTTTCATTAACTAGGACATTATGGCTAAATTCCATTAAGTTCACAGGGAAACCTGAATCAAGAATGTTTTGTTTAGTATCCATGAGGGGAATATGAGTGGCATAGTCTGAAAGGGTAACTTTCTTTGAAATTTTAAACCTCTCTTCGAAAATTGGTAGAGTGGAAAATGCATTTAAATACCTGGTATACTCGGGAGTGTTGAGATGGAAGGTTCATGATACTGGAGGAGGTTATTGTATCAAAGAGAATGCAGTGAAAATGTGGTGAAAATAAGTAAATTGTGGGGGGGCCGGGGGGGGGGGGGAATGGGGTTTTATTGGCTACATGCAGGTGAAAGGAATTAACTGAACATGGGAAAAACAGTACGGAAAAGAGATGTGGAGGATGTCATGGAAAGATGACATGGAGGGATGATGTGGAAGGATGGAGGGGTAATGTATATGTGACGTGGATATGTTGACTGCCACACTCACCTAGATGTCACACTCGCTTGCCGGAGACTAGAGTGAAAAGCACTTACCTCTCACAGGGGCACCCGTGGTGGTAAGTGGTACCACCTTGCAGTGATGTCAGGGATGATCCTGACCGTCGATCTCATGATGACGGCTTCCTGCCAAATTGTTTATGGGGGAACCCCCTAGCATAACGGTCAATTATGTTGTGGTGTCAGGTGTCCTATGTGCATGGGTCCCGATGTTATTGATGCCATCAATTTTGAGAATTATAGTCTCTTTAACTTATCTGCCACAAGAAAATGGCCCACCACCATATAAAATATCTAAAAATGTCTTTTTTTAAAAATAAAATCACACAAAACAATCCCAGTGACATTTTGGAATTTCTTTGCAGTTTTCCTTTTTTGTTTTAGCATACGTGAATTTTAATATTTGAAACAGAACGAAAAAAGGAGCTACAACAATATAGGCCAATTATATCTCATTTTATATACATACAAATAATCCAACTTCCTAAAACATGATCGATATTTGTGTGTCTTAGACCATTAAATGCCATAAGCCATTGTGAGATAAGCTTGAGTGTGGGTTGAGTAATTGCATTGTGGGAGAACTAATATGCATCTACAATGTATATCAAAAGAAAAAATATGTATTTAAAATAATTGTAGAATTCATGTGTGAGTATAATAAAGGCATAATAGAGGCATCATGTCACTCACATGTTGAGGCATCGTGTCACTCACATGTCACTATACTAGGGATATAAATATAAAGGGGTATAAAAAATGTTAATGAAAATATGGATACCTACAATATCTAGTGAAAGGGGGGGTTTTTTGAATTAGGAAGTTGTATTGGGTTAGTATTGGTAGGGGCTTAAATAAGTGTTTTTTAGAGGTATTTTCCAACATGTAGTCAAATTAAGGGTATTTTTTAGTATGCCATGAACGCACATGAGAGGTTCATTGAGTGAAGCCCCCATGCTCCTTGCTAACTAATTTGAATATAAATTGTCGAAAGAACTTAGCTTGAGTGATATGGGATATGTTTCATGTCCCCAATTGTATGGGTTCAAGTCTCCAGAGACTTTAGCCCTTGTGGAATTTATGAAATAGTTTTTTTACCTTATCATTTATGAAATAATAGTTCTACCTTATCAAATAATGAAAATTGATGTACTAAGTAAAATATTCTCATTTGTGTTAAAAAAAACTAATTTAAATATAAATTATATAAAATAAGTTTAATTATTTTTCCATATTTACATACACAACTAACATAAATTCTTGAATTTAAAATCCTTTCCTTTCATAATTATTTATCATAATTTTTAACATTATTATTTTTCTATAATCTATATTTACAAATATATATTGATAAAAGTTAGAAATATAGATGAAAATTAAACGTAACAAAAATTCAATACTTTCACTATGAAAAAGTCAAAGAACAACCCAAGAAACGATCAAATTGGCCTCTGATTGGGTTAAGTCCCTTTGTGAACTAATTTAAATATAAATTATATAAAATGAGTTTTTTTCTTTTTTAAATGTTACATTATTTTATTTTTAAGAAAAGTGTTGGGTTTGACATAAACATTGTTAATTACATAAATATATTTCAAATGTATTAATATGTATTATTAGTTTTTAATGTGAGGATTATAATTTTTGTTTTCTTATTCATAAACATATTAATATAATGTGATTTTATATTTCTAAATAATCTAAGTTTGAAGTGTTTTTTAAAAGAGTTTTGATCTCCCCCCAATCGGGGTGAGAGAGGGCATAATAATCAACTTGGGGATTCGAGTAATGGAAGGGTTGCTCAAAATTAAAGCTAGGAGTTGGCCAACCATCACGCTAAGCATGCGAGAGTACATGAAATTGAAAGAGAAGGACACATGGGTGTCTGCTGGCACGACCACACGTGGGAGATGTTTGATATGGTGGCAGGAGATGGAGGCGATGGGAATTTCCTCTTGTGCCAATCCTGCAGTGGTGTTTATTCAAGATATTTAGAGGTACTGGAGCTTAATGCCGAGACATTTGTGGTGAATATTTTTCTAGGCGCTTCTGAGTCAGTATCCAAACCACATGGAGCGTGAGGCTAGGTATGTTCTTCCTCCTAACTCCTCTATGGGTCTAGTGATAGTTAGATACAGTTTTGAACTTGAACGGGTAAGGGGATAGCCTAGTCTAGCTGGGAACGAAAGGTGTCTGTGGGAAGGTTCAAGGCATGTAGTCATGTCTTTAAATTTCAATGTTTCTATCCCTTTTTTTTCAAGTTCAACATAATGTCCTCCCGAATGGGAATTATTTTTTGTGACTGTGGATGTTGGGGTATGCGAAGGTTTTTCTCTATCTGTTGTGGTTGGGGATGATCTAGCTCTAGGAAGACTATTCACTTTCTAAGTTATTATAAATGGTGGGTTTGTTTTCATGATTTATGGGGAAGGTCATGTTAAGGGTGTCAATGTCTATGTGTATGTCTCGGGTGAATCATAAATTTGTTGAGGACCATCTCAAAGATGTAAAGGTTCAAATTCAAAGTTGTGGGAGTAGTTCAGACCTCTACAACCTTCTGGTTCACAAGGTGACTCTCAGATATGTGGAATAGTGGAGCGGCTCTACTACTATACATCAGACTGTGTTTTGGTTGCATGAATTGAATCCTGACTGTTATGTTTTACACACTATAGGATGTTCTCTTTGGTGGCGTAGGCATATCCCTGACATTACAATAGGCGGGGGTGGCAAAAAAAATTTGAGGGACAGTGGGACTATTGCTTAGCTCGAGCTGGTGGTCGGGGTTCATGACCGACTCAGCTCTATGACAAAGGACAGATTTTGGATCAACATGGTTAGGGGAATTAAAATAATGAGGGAAGGCAGCAGGGTTGTCAGCCAAGGAAGCGAGAACAGATATAGGAAAAATAAGGCTAACACCAAGACCTCTAGAAGAAATTCGAAAAATATTGGTTGGGGTACTGATGCACAAAAAATTCAGGAGTCAATGTAGGAATATTATTCTGGCACATAGAATAATATCATGAAACTAAATAACCTATATGCTTGGAGCTATCATGAAACACGAGATTAATGGAGAGTTTATTGCAACTCTGATTATCACATTGAATCACTGTCCGATCCATCTGAGAACCAAACAAACCAACCAAGATCTTTCTCATCCAGATAGCCTCACATCTAGCTTGACTTACTACCATGTATTCCACTTCCGTTGAACTGAGTGACATGGATATTTGTTTCCTACTGTACCAGGAAACTGATGTCAACCCAATGCTAAATATCCCCCATGATGTGCTCTTTCTGTCCGATGGACTACCAGCCCAATCTGCATCCATGAAGTCATGAAACTTCGCTCCATCCCTCTATCTGTAGCATAGAGCATACTTTGATGTGCCCCTTAGGTATCTCATGACATGCTTCCTCACCTTCCAAAAGAGCTTGGTAGGCTTAACCATAGCTTGACTCAGCTTGTTAATCGCATAGAAAATGTCTGGTCTCGTGTTAACTAGATACATTAGAGACCCACTAACTGTAAATAGATAGTAGCATCCACTACCTCTCCAGAAGTAGCATCCTCTTTCCTCCAGTTTCCTGGAAGAGGAGTATACATGGGTTTTCAGCTCTCCATGTTAAACTTACCCAGTATCTCCTTTGCATACTTGAATTGAGACACACAAATTTCATCATCCAGTTGCCATAATTCCAATCCAAGGAAATAATGAAGGAGGCCCATATCCTTCATTTCGAACTCCCTTACAAGATCCTCCTTGCATGAGTGTATCAGTTGCTCATCACTAGTAAAAATTAAATCATCAACATAAAGAACAATGATCAATAGCTTACCCTCAACCACAATCTGGTACAATTTTGCATCTGCTTCACTTTTGGTGAAGCCCAATCTGGTGAAATAGTTGTCTATCTGATTTTACCAAGCACAGGGTGCTTGCTACATCCCATACAATGTTCTTTTAAGCCTGCACACATGCGACTCATTGTTGAATATTTCGAAACCTTTAGGCTGCTCTATGTAAACCTCTTCCTCAATGATCCCATTGAGAAACACAATTTTCACATCCATCTGATGAATGTGCCAGCCCATATGCACTGAGAGTGCAAGGATGGATCTTATGGAAAAATGCCTTGTGACAGGTGCAAACGTATCATCATAATCTATCCCCTCGATCTGTGAGAAGCCCCGGGCCAAAAATCTGGCCTTGTATTTCTCTACACTCCCATTAACAGCTTACTTCACCTTATAGATCCATCTCGAACCTACCACTGATTTATCAACTAATCTTGGAACAATTTCCCATGGATTCTTACTCCTCCACCATTGCATCAACCCAAGTAGGCTACTGCACTACCTCATGAAAGGAAGATGGTTCAGTCACAATACATTTTCTCATGAGAGCCATGTATCCAATAAATCGGTCAGAAGAATGTCTTTGTCTCCACTGTGAAGTAGGGGCTCCTACATTTTGTGCAGCATCAAGTCTCAGCCTATCAGCTTCCGTGGTGCGCCTTCTGCCATTTCTGATGGATGACTCCGCATGAGTGGCTTCCTTCACTCAATGAAACTCCTATGTGGCTGATCCACATCTTGAGACTCATCTTTGGGAATCAACAGTTCCTCCTATACATGCAAGTCCAACTTCCTCTCAAGGGAAAACCGCATGGATTTCCCCTCATCAAATTTTATATCCCGTCGCACAATAGTCATTCTGCTGTTTGGAAAATACACATGATAATTATGGGGTGTTTCTATGTACCCCACAAAAATTCCAACTTCAGCAGTCGGTTCTAGCTTCTTCTTGGCATCTTTGGTCACATGCACATAAATAGATGAGCCAAAAATCTTAAAGTGTGAAACATCAAGTTTCTTACCAGTGTAAGCCTCTTCATGTGTACTCATGCCAAGTACTCTATGAGGACAAAAAATTTTCACGCAAACTGCAGTGTTGCATGCTTCCACCCACAAATGCATTGGTAGGCCTTGATCGTGCAACATCGCTTGTGCTTCACCCACGATCGTTCTGTTCTTCCTTTCCATGAGCCCATTTTGTTGTGGGTTATGAGGCGCTATGAGTTCTCTTTGAATTCCTTCTTTTCTATAGAATTTCTTGAATTCGTTAAAGATGTATTCTCCACCATTATCGCTCCTAAGAGCCTTCACTTGCTTCCCCGAATCTTTCTCCACCAATGCCTTAAACTCACAGAACTTGGAGAATGTTTGATCTTTCTTCTACATGAAGAAGATCCAACATTTACGAGAAAATTCATCAACAAATATTACATAGTACTTATGTTTTTTTGTTGAAGCAATCGAGAATGGTCCACACACGCCTGTGTGAACTCTCTCAAGGATCCCCGAAGCTTGGTTCTCCTTCTCATTAAAGGTGGAATTTACATACTTCCCCATGGTGCAACCCTTGCACTGATCTAATTGAGCAAGTGTTTCCATTGGAAGTCCAGTAGATATTTGTTGCATGAATTTCAAGGCTCCATGATGAATATGGCCCAATCGCCTGTGCCATAATTTGCCCTCATCCTAGCTCACCACTTTGTCTGCCTTGTCCATCATGGCATCTCAGCCATCTACCTCCAGCTTGTAGATATTCTTAACTTGAATCCATATCCTCTTGGCTTGACCCGTTGTTTTATGTTGCAGGAAATATTTTCCCTCACTAAAAACAACATCATAGCCTCTGTCCTCCAACATTGCGGCTGTGACTAAATTTTTCTTCAGACCTAGAACATGGATTACATATTTTAATTAAATGGTTTACATGAATCCCTCTGAAAGGTAATGGTACCAATCCCAGTAGCACTGTACCGTCTGTCGTTTCCCATATCAATATGCATCTAGAGATATTTCTCCTCCAAGTCACTGAAAATTTCCTTATCTCCTGTCATGTGAAAGGAAGCGCCACTATCCAAATACCACATTGATCCCAATGCACTTGACACCATGTATGCAATTAAGGTGAATTCAAGCTCAAATTTTGAGGCAAGGGCCTCACCAGCTGCAAATCCAGTAGCCTTCTTGTTCTTCTTCTTTTCTGGATAGTTAGTAGCAAAATTCCCATGTTCGTGACAGTGAAAACACTTCACTTTGGACATGTCCTGCTTCTTTCCTTTAGAATCAAATTTAGAATGGAATTTCTTCCCCTTCCCTTTCTTTGCCTTGCCAGCCAAAGAAAAATCCTCTTCGTCATCATGCTTTGATGAAGAGCCATCTCTAGTGTTCTGTATGAACTCCTTCTGCACCAAATCCGACCACAGTCGTTCCCAATCTGAAATTTTTTCCCGTCTGTTGACAGAGTCTTCATAACTATGTCAACTCTTAGGAAGTCCTAGGAGAGCCAAACTCACCAAATCATCATCAACGACTGTTACCACACTCCCTAGTTCATCCCGACATTGGACAAACTTCATGAGATACTTTGGAATGGTGTCATTATTTTCCATCTTGATCTTCCTGAGTTTATCTTTGAGTGCTAATTTCATATGGTCATTGGTGCTTTGGAATAGATCTGTCAAAGCCTTCCACATAGCATATGGTTTGGCTTTCCCATGGAGGCTTAAGATAATGTGGTCTCGTACTCCCTCCAATAGGATCCTCCTCGCCTTTTCCACTTTCTTTTTTGATGCATCAATATTGGTAGCATCTGTCACAGCGGGTTTAGGAACATTATTGTCAATGAATTCCTTCAAGCCATTGTCTTCGAGTACTGCCTCGATCCTATCCTTCCAAGAAATTTGATTCGAGTTTCCCTCCATTGCATACTCTAACCTCAAGCCATTGAAAACCATTTCGACCTTGAATCAGTTGTAGCACCAAGAAATTATTTCTGCAAATTCGAATTCTATCCAGTCACAAACTCAGCTCCTGCTTCACTTCTGCAATTTCCTATGCTCTGATGCCATGTAGAAATATACAACATGTATGTATATCTTGGATTCACCCAATATAAAAATGTGCTAAAGTTAAATACTGAATCGCTTCTACAAATATTTTGCGGAATTAAAAATTCAATCGCTAATCACATGAACATGAAGAAAGATCAATCACACACAACACAGATAATTTCTCGGGGAAAGCTTACAGCTAAAAACTCCACTATATTATATTGTATATTATATCAGGGATCATGAAACAATTACATACAAAAATCTTCTCACAAGATCCCTCAGTACATTAGGTAATTGCCTCACACTGTCATACAAACATTGGTAAATTCCTTAGCTAATTTACTGTCTCCAGACAACCTTCCTTCACTGCACAATCCCTAAATTGATGCAATCCTGTCTGCCTTGACTGCGCAAATATCATGGGCACATCCAATGTGTGTTTGCTTTCATGTGTGCAAGCGAATAATGTCACAAATGATATTCAACTTCCCTTTCACCTAGAACTCAACTGGGTCTCCACTGATTTGACATGCATGCAGCTAATAATAGTAAATATTCAGTTGCATGTGAGATCACTACATGTGAATTAATCAATATTTAATTCACTTGATATCTCACTACTTGTATTTTCAGTTACAACTATCACAACTGAGTTTAACTCACTTAACTGAGAAACTATTTACAACTTGCACAAACTCATGCACCGCTGCACTTCAAACTCTGTTATAACTAGAATTACTCTACATGTCCCACCAACCAACCTCTAACTCGAAATTCACTAGCTAACTGAATTTTCCACTTCATTTAGCTATTTCAAGTCCACATTGAGAATAGATTACAGTTTAATGTCCATATAAATTAAGGGATAATAAAAATAGACATGCACCTAAAAATAACACTTTGGGCCCCACCCTACTGTAGGTGCTTCATGTCACTAGGATCATGGGTGCCAAAAATTTCTTGTTGAATCTCAAAATAAGTAGGGTATTTGATAGGTATGCCACCATTATATATATAATGCAATGGATTATAAATTAAATGTAATTGATTTATAATTTAACCTAACTAAAGTAAATAAATTAATTTATTAACTTTTAATTAAAGTAATTTAAATAAAAAAATAAATGATAAATTATAAATTAGATAAATAAATGACTATATCCAAATGAATAATTAAAAGACTATACCTAACACGCCATTAAAAAAAATTCCACCGTCTCTGAAAAAAAAAAGAGACTAACATCAGAGGGTGGAAGGTGGTAATTAATTGGGAGGCAATGGATATTGAAACAATATAAAAGAGATTGAAGGGGGGCATGAAGGGGATGCAAAATTTATAGTTTCACAGATGTAGGAGGAATGGTGGAGAGAGCCACAAATAGAGGACAAACAGAGGAGTGAACACTGAGTCTTGATTGTTCTTGGGGTTTTGGGCACGAGGGCCAGAGTGCTTCAATTGTGAAGTACTTTGGAACTGGGTACCGAGCTTGTGCCTAATTTAGCAAGGACGATTTGGTCATTTCGGTAATGGGGAAAAATTGGTGCTATGAAAGCTTGGAATCAACTTCAAACGCGGAAGTTAGGTAAGTATTTGTGTATTATGGTAAATTCTTATTTAAATATGATTGTTTAGATTATTAGCATCGAATTTGTTAAACTTAGTTAATTTTCCCAAAATTAACTAATTTTAACATTTGTTGATGTGATTTTTGGAGCAAGCAAGGCCCCCAGGGCCAAGGACTTGATCCAAGAAAGTCAAAATATACTCTGCGCTCTTAAGGACAATATCTCTACAGCCTAAAACTGGTAGAAGTTGTATGTGGGTCAAGGCCGCGTGGAGAAGCATTTTGAGGTAGATGATTTGGTCTACCTCTGTCTTCATGCATACAAGCAGTCTACGCTGAAGCAGAAAGGGGCTAAGAAGCTCAAGCCCCATTTTAATGGGCCATACAGGGTGATCTGACGTGTTGGGGAGGTAGCATATGAGTTGGAGCTGCCAACTGGGAGTAGGATCCACAACGTTTTTGATGTCTCATGCCTGAAAAAGGCTCTTGGGTAGTAGATAGTTGCCACTAGGGAACTCCCAACTATTGATGATGAGGGGCACTTGGTCTTATAGCTGGAGGAAATTTTGGATATTCGGGAGAGGGAACTGAGGAGGAGGGTAGTTAAGGAATATCTAATCATATGGAGGAACCTTCTAGATGAGGACACCGCTTGGGAGGGGAAGAAAATTCTCCAACATATGTCCTTGCATTTGCTCGAGAATAAGCAACATTTTGGTAGGAAGGACTGTTGTATTCCTAATTAGCTTTTAGCTAATTAGAATATTAATTTTTTCTTTCCTTAATTAAATAGATGAATAAGAGGTTAGAGGGACCCATAAATCCCTTTAGTAGAATAAAACCACTTCACTAGTGTGAAAGTGGAACATCGTAGTAGTGGAGGGGACCAAGAGGTCAAGTGAACAACGTAGTCAAGGCGGAGGATAAGGACCAAGAGAGCAGTGCAGTTATGATGTGGGCCTAGGGGTGTGAGGGTTCGACAAGTATAAGAAAGGGGTGCGGGCATCCATAGAGAGCATTCTGAGTTATTTGATTTCTTGTCATTTACGACTTGAGTAGGATTGAGTTGTTTAGCCGGGTTTGCAGTGTTGTTTAGCACACAGGTGTTTCCGAGCAGAAATCCTAACCTCGTCCTCCAGGGAATTCGAGTGCTCGCTTAGGAGAGGATTCATTCTATCCTTGAGAGCATATTTCAGTATTCCAGCATTTGGGCATTTGTAGCCCTCTTGAGCATCACATTCACTGAGTGACTCACGTAGTGCAGAAGTAGAGAGATCCAGAGGAGGGTGAAATTCCATATCATAGTCACTTGGAATCGTGTGAGGGGATTCAACAATTGAGATACTAGGGAGTTGTTGCAGCATTTTTTTTTCTGTTCAGCCCATATCACTGCATACCCAACAATAATGTGTTTTCATGCCCTAGGAGGGTGATTTTCCAGGGTCTGCCAATCCAGAAATCCTTTCTGGGTTTTTCTAGGTTTTGTGAGTAGAGGCTAGTGTCTAAATCCAAACATTTTTTGAGCGCCAAAAAAACCTCATATATGCAACCCTTTTTAGCCAGCAACAACATTTCTAGCAGGGGTAGTGCAGTGAGGGAGTCCAGCAAAGAAGCAGTTACACAGTGTTTCAATGGGGAAGATTGAGGGCCATTCTAGCCATCTCTGTCAGCTTGAGTTCTATCATTTTTTAGCACTGTTGTACTTGTTATTCCACCTCCTTTTTAATAAAAAGGCTCAGCTATTTATGGCTCTATTTATGGTGTTTTGATATTCCGACATATTCGTTTTTATTTGCTTTGTATTACTGTCATTTTCCTATTTGGAATATTACAGTATGTGGGAAGGTTTAGGGCATGTATTCATGTGTTTAAAATTGGATGTTTCTATCACTGTTTCGGTCAAGTTTGAGATAATGCTCTCCCGAATGGGAATGTTTTTTGTGACTATGGGTGTCGGGGTACATGAAGGTTTTTATCTGACTGTTGGGGTTGGGGAGGGTCCATCTCTAAGCAGAATATTCGCTTTTGAAGTTATTATAAATGGTGGGTTTATTGTCATGATTTCTAGGGAAAGTGCATGTTAAGGGTGTCAATGTCTATGTGTATGTCTTGGGTGAATCCGCAATCTGTTGAGGACCATCTCAAAGATGTAAAGGTTCAAATTCAAAGTTGTGGTAGTAGTGTAGGCCTCTACGACCTTATGGTTCACAGGGTGACTCTAAGATTTTGGAAATAGTGGAGTGGCTCTACTATTATACATCAAACTATATTTTTGTGGTGTGAATAAACTCTTGGTTGTTCTGTTGTACCCACTATAGGATGTTCTGTTTGGTGGCATAAGAATATCCTTGATTTTACAGCAAGCAGGGGTGGCAGCAAGGTTTCGGGGGACAGTGGGACTATTGCTTGGCTGGGGCTGGTGGAAAGGGTTCAGGATCGGCTCAACTCTATGACAAAGGACAGATTTTGGGTCGACATGGTTAGGGGAACTAAAACGATGGGGGCAGGCGGTGGGGTTGTCAGCCAGGGAAGAAAAAATAGATATATGAAAAAGAAGGCTAACACCAAGGCCTCTAGAAGAAATCCAAAGAAGATTTGTCGACATAATTATGCACAACGACTTCAAGAAGCAATGCAAGAATATGATTCTGGCACACCTGTGGAGGTGAAGCATCTGAAGAAAACTTGGGAGACAAAACTAAACCGTCATGCAATTGAGGAGGTCAAGGTGGAGGACTAGCAGGATCTTCTCCCATATTCGGGCAACACTCAGGGACACTTGACTCAGTACAAGCACACGGTGCACTTTTACTAGATGATGAAGCGCTTGGTGGCTCGAGCTATAATGTCTCCTCTGCAGGCCAATGAACTAGACCCGAGACTACAGGAAATTCAAAGAGAGTTGCAGTTGGTACAGGTTCAGATTCAACATCAAAACAAATGCCTTGGTCTCATTGAGGGGCACGTCCAGTACCTCCCCCAGTGTGAGCTACCAGGATCGAGTGCTCATGACCCTGCTGGAGTGGAGTCTTCTGATTAGTTGGTGTGTTTATGCTTACTGGTTTTAGAATTTTGTTAATTTTTGTTAAGTTTTATATGTCGAGTACTATAGAATATGGTATATATATAGGAAGAAACTGTTGGGTAGATTTGTAGGCTTGCAAAGCCATAAAATACATACATAAAATATTTATATTTTGGTTGATCTATAATGCATATCAGTGACCAACATACCTAGTTTCCCACATGACAGGTTGTGGTCATCGAACGTCCTCTATATTATTGTAATTTTCTTTTAGATTTGAATCAATGAAGAAGGTCCTACCCAAAAAAAAGTGTTTTGATCTCATCATACTAAAAATCATGCATTTATAAATTTTAAACTATCTATTATAAAAATATTATAAATTCAATTAAAATTATCTTAATCAGTTTGTCATCAAATTATAAAACAATTTTTAATTTTTAAATAATGTCAATGCAGTTTTTTGTTCTTAAATAGTTTAACTTTAAATTTATGTTTCACAAATTTAACTTCGTCACATCAAATAGATGATGAACATGAGCATGTAAACTTCAAACCATCAAGAATAAATATCATGGGAATATGATGAGTCTGTAAACTTTAATCCATCAACTATAAATACCATTAGCTTGTAAATAATTGTAAATACTATCGACTAATACTGTGGGCCTATAAACTTTAAACCATTAATTGTAAATCCATCAATGACTAAATCAAGATTATTTTATTTACTTTATCATCTAGTGAAGAAAATGACACGATTAGTTCCAACTAACAAGAATTATTGTACCCTCTCCACCCAAGTATGTTACAAATGTTGTAATGTTTAAAACTAAATAAAAAATTAAATTAAAAAAAAAGAAAAATCAAATAAAATAAAAAAGAATTTTCGAGCTCATGATTTTTTCCATGGTATTCTCAATCCATGGCTTTTTCCCATGGTATTATTCTCTAATGTGGCCTATTTAAAGGCTAAGAATTAAACCGGCCTAGATCCATAATAAGTCTGGATCTACGAAGAGAGCGATCAAATATATTTTCACTATAAAATAAGTTTGCACCTCAATAAAGAGATTTGATCCATCTAAACACTAGTATAACCATTTTATTAAGATGGATCTTTCACTATAAAATAGTTTTGCATCTTATATGAAGTAAAAAAGAGATTAGAGACAAATAGTGAAGTAATTAATGTGACTCTCAAAAAAGTGTTTCATGTTACAATTTAGAGCTTGATATCAAATCTTGTCTTTTTGAGAGGCAAGTACTGAAATAATTAATGTGACACTCATAAATGTGTTTCATGTTACAATTTAGAGCTTGATGTTCACCATAGGGGATATATTTCTATATTCTTGTTTCATGTTTGTACCTATGTGTTTTAAATATAGTTTCTATCTTACAAGATTAAAGGCTTGCTTCAAGTTGAGATGAATGAATCTGGTCACATGTTTAGATGTAATACATGAATTTGAATGAGTTATGTTTATTAACAAGTTAGAACATATTAAATTAATTGAAAGTGTATATGTATGTTACTGTAGTTTGGTTTCACATTGGATAAAGCAAAAAATATACAATATGTTGCAAATAACCTTATGCAATTCAATGTAAGAGCTTCACATTGCCATTGCAATAACACTTGTTTTAAAAACAATGTAACAAAGCCATGTGGATTAAGTTTAGTATTTATTGTGCAAAAGTCCAGTATGGTAGAGATGTAATGTTAGTCATGTTTAACATTTTGATGGGTGAAGAAACCAAGTATTTTCATCTTTACACTTGATTTACCCTTAATTTTGTGAAGTTCATTAGTTTTTACATTTTTTTATGAAAATTTGTTTAAATTTACCATTTAAATTTCTTGGTTCTAGAGTTTTTATTTAGTAAGACTCAAAAAGCACAAAATACACAAGCATAAAAGACATTTCATTTCAGACTATTGAAGGTCTCTCGTTGTCATCCTTTGGAATTTTGAAGACCCCATTGTTTACATGCAATAGGAGGTCAATAATTTGCTGGGAAGATCATGCAGAACACTTTTAAGATTTTCCTGCTCTTTCACATTATTATTTACATTTGGTTGATATTTCACTATGTTTCCGGTCTAAGTGGTTGATTCCTTGGGAAGATCATGCAGAACACTTTTAAGATTTTCCTGTTCTTTCACATTATTATTTACATTTGGTTGATATTTCACTATGTTTCCGGTCTAAGTGGTTGATTCCTTAAGATTGATATTTTACTACGTTTATGATCAACTGTTTAATTCATTAAGATTGATATTGACTTCTTCTTCTTCTTCTTTTTTCTTTTTTAATTTCTTTTTGGGTCTTTTTTTAGTTTATAAGTTCAATATTCATTGAGATTGAGAAAATTAAAGGTACAATCATTTCAACATTTAATTTAGTTGATGAAATGGGAGGGTTAAGGAGGTAGTTTTAGCACTGAAAGAGGATATTAATTTTGTTATAATTATTATTAATTAAAAAGTACAATTTAATTTTATAGAAAGTTTTGAAATTATTTTAAATTTTTAAAAGTTCATATTCTTTGAAAACAAGTAAATAATTTAAATCTTTGAGTGAAAATGTATTTTTATAAATTACTAGTAAATTATTTTAACTAATATGGTTTTCTTGGAATAAGAATGATGAATTAATTTACATTACTAAATTACTTTTAAAATTTAAATAAAAGTAGTTGTTTATGTTTTAGATAATCATTTTAATTGTTGAAATGAAAAGGATGAGGAGGTCATTTTAATGATAAAATGAGATATTGGTTTTGTGATAATTATTATGAATAAGATTTTATATTTTACTTTTATAGAAATATTTCAAATTATTGTTAATTTGGTAAGTTTATATTTTTTTGGAAATAAGTAAATAAATTTAACCTTTAAGAATGAAATTCTATTTTTGTAAATTATTTTAATTGATATGGTTTTCTTAAATAATAATGATGAATTAGTTTACATTAAAAAGATCAATAAGAAATAACAATTATTTTTAACCATTAATAAATGAGTTATTAAGTTTTACCATATTTTTGAAAAAAATAAAAATAAAATTATAATAAATTACTTTAAAAATATCAATACAAATAATTATTTATATTTTATTAATAAAATTAATATTTACCAACTTAAATCCATCTCAACTTAATTTTATTTAATATTTTATAATTTTACAAACATTAAAAAGTACACTCTTGACATCCTCACCTCCCTGGTAATCAAGAACCAGCTTCCTGTCATCAACATCCCTCTTTTACTCATCAACAACGTGACGCTTCCTATTCTATTACGTCCCATAACTTGAATTCCCTCCCAACCCTTACAATTCCTCGCGCACACCTCTCCTCGCCCTTACAATTTAATCGTACAATATTTTATTAAGAATATTTAAAATTATTTTAATATTTTCCTGCTTTGCAACCGGCATGGGCTCTAATCAGGAGGAAGGAAGAAAATATATATTTTATTATGGATAGTAAAGCCTAGGAGAGGTCTGCTCTAGGAATTGTAAGGCTTGGAGGTAATTTAAGCGATCAGGATTGCAGGATTGAACAGGAAGCGCCAAGAACAGGGAAACTTCAGAATTTTTTTATCGCAAATCGGGTCCCTGTTATTCCAGAGGTGAGAAATCACTGTAGATCTTAAATTTTGAAGGGTTCCTGTGTTTTGTTTTTGCTTTTGGTGGTTGTGCAGGGATGGAATTGGGAGGTTTTGTGGGTTTAGGGTTTGATGCGAGGGGAATAGTGCAGGAAAGTTTATATACACTTTCTGAAATGCTGAAGGTGACGTGGGAAAGTCAATTTTTTAAATAGTAGAGTTTTGATTTTGTCCTGCCAATTACTGATTCCTCAAATATTCTGCAATTAGATAGAAATAGGAGTTTTAGTCCTGTCTTAAGACAGGACCCACATCTTTCTGATTGCTGAATATTCCCAAAATCAACAATCAACATAAGCTCAGTTCAGAGTAAAAAAGCACTCTAGTAACTTTAAAACTGATAACTTTTTCCTTTCAATTGCCCACGTGTATATTTCATATTGCTTTAGCTTCTCTGCTCATATGTTTCTTCTTCTCTCCTTTTGGAAGATGTTTCTTTTCTCTCTTTTTGGAAGATGCATTGTGTAAAATCACAGAGCTCAAACTTTTGAGAATCTATTTCCACCATTATGATAGTACTAAATCTATTTCCACCATACAAATGCAATTCAAACATTCCAACCTAATTTTTTGAAATTTTTTTACCAGATTTCAGTAAAAAAATAATCGTCCAGACTATTCTTTTTTTCTTTTCTGTTACGTAGATAGACAACTCCTTGATTTTGTCGCATAGTCTGTGCCCATCCGCGGCATATATTTCCAGAGACTCGGTTTCAAAGGGTGCCAACCTCAAGAATTTGACTTTTGATTTGAGCGACATCTGCACGGTGCACTTCAGCATCCTTTGACTTTTGATTTGAGCGAGATCTGCACTGTGCACTTCAGCATCCTGAACATCGCTGATTTTGAACTCCTGAACATCGAATTTTTAGATTTTGGAAGCCCTTGAGGACGCTATTTCACCACTCCACTCCTCGTTGCGTCAGGAGATGTTCCGTGTCTCTCGGCAGGTTTGTTGCAGGGACGATACCCAACATTGACATAAATAAATTTGCAATAATTTATGCAATCCAAGTCCCTTGTCTCCCGAAGTTCTGCGGCATCGTGACCTTTCCGACTCGAGAACTGGATCAACCTCGGCGTATCGGGTTTGGACTGTGCCTTGCCCAATTTATGTCTATTTTAACTTAAAGACTTGCAATTCTTCTCTTAAATAGTGTGTGGAGCAATATAACATTTATATACAAGACATACAATTAACTTTTGTATAATGCCTACGTCAAATTTTACGAAGTATTATAATTGAGTTCTTGGTTCATTGTGTGAGTGTTCATTATGCGATGTACGAAATGCCAAATGTGTGGCATTGACCTCTCGAGGTTACATGCATTGACTATGAGTATCATTATATGGTTTAAGTTCTTTGATCTTATTACACATCGGTATGATAGACGATCCTGGCTCGATTTCTTACTTCTTTTTTTTTCAGAGGAAAAAAATATGCTGATTATATTAGTGTATAAACAGTACATAAACATATATGTTCTCAGCTGTTATGGGAAAACAGCGAGAATTCTATCAAATATTGGCCCAATTACAGATGCTCATTAATAGAGAAAATGAGCTTAGCTACTAGGCCATCCACCATATCTGGGAACAGATATTCCATCGCATAATCTACTTAACATACTATGAACTATGGACTATAATACTAATTAGATCGCATTCGGGATCTGGGCGTACATCCGCTAGTATCAATGATGAGGCCAATGGTCTAGTGATGAGAGACCGATTGAGAGTATGATCGTGAAAACTGTGTCATAGCTGCACCTGTGACCAAGTCTTCCCCTTCTGCTTTACTGCTCGATTGTCTTGCTGATTTCCAGATATTCTTGTATCAACATTCGTGTCGCCTTGTGCACAATTCAGGCACCCCTGTATCCAATATCTGGTACCTCAGAAGCCGAAGACTGTCACATTGAATCCTTGGATTGCATCTACCAGTTGAAATCTGAAATATAAAATAGGACAGTCTCGCTTCTTATTCCCATATCTCGCTCTCTTGTCATAAATCAAGCTCGCTTGATCTGTTGAGCAGGCTCGCTTGACGTGTCCATGAGTATGCAGCGGAATACCTCAATAGAGGAATGTGAAGCCTCCAAAAATGTTGTCGTGACCCTGTATCAAAAATCAAGTATCCCCCAAATCCTCCTATAACGCATATATAGCTTATAAAAGAAAATTGCAAAGTGAAACCAGATCTATGGAATGGGAAAAGAAAAATCCCCGATCTGTCGCCCCTCAAGGTAATGTGATACCTTCACAATTCCAAATTCTTCTTCCAGGCCCCTCTTAGATAGCTTATCTGCCCTTGTGTTACCTTCACGATATATGTGATTGATGGATGGTCTGCCCAGTCTTTTCCATAAACTCTGTGTTCTCTCAACCCATCCTTGGAGATGCGGAGTCTTCATGAGACAGCTATTGGTGACCCAGTTAATGATGAGTTGAGAGTCGCCATTTATGCTGACTCCCTGTAATTGTAGATCATGTGCGATCAGGAGGCCACCCCACAATGCCATGATCTCCGCCTTGTTGTTGGTACCGGGGCCCCCGTTCCAGCAGATATTATATCGCTCCGAACCGGATAATTTGATCCAAGCGCCACATCCGGTCATACCTGCATCAGATGCTCCATCAAAATAGATGGCAGGGATACTGATCTGATGGGGTCTTATCCGAGCTGAGCAGTCAAGCAGACATGGCATTGGCGAAGGTCGGTCATCCATCCATTCCTTAATCACAGTATAAATCTGATGAATATGTAAAGGCCGGTCCTCAAATATGATACGGTTCCGGGCTAGCCATATCTCCCATGTGAGATAAAATGGCAGCGATTTGTATTTGCAGTTGAGCCTATCCCATTCATGTGCTACTATCATAAAGTCTGTGGGTCTCCATGCCGGATTTAATAGGTGATCACTGAACAGCCTCCATAGTCTTGTGGTAACAGAGCATGTGAAGAAAAGGTGTGAAGATGTTTCCTCCTCAACACGACATAAGGCACAGGCGATGGGTCCCATGATGCCCCTCTTTATTAAATTTTCCCAAGTAAGTACCTTACCCCTCCAGATCAGCCAACCAAACATTGCAATCTTCGTGGGAATATTCATGTGCCAGAAGGGGTAGAAAACTTTGGAACCGTTAATCTGGAATGTTTGAGAGATGATGTGCCGATATGCCTCCTTAACCACTATCATGTTATTCTTCATCGGACCATTCCAGATAATATGGTCTCCGCCTACAGCATAACAGAACCCAGCTCCCCGCAGTTTGACCCGAAATAGCTCCCATTCCTGTTCCAAGACATCGGGTAGTCCAATCTGTGTAGCATCTTTGAATATCGAGGCGTTGTGAGACCACTGATAAATAATCTGTGAGTAGTATATGATCCCTCTTTGTGTCAAAGCATGTAATAAACGAGGCGACGGGCCACATTGATCCTGCAATAGATGTACATTCGACGCGCCAATGGGAATACAGCTTCTATCTCGGAATTGCCATACCAATCTTGGAACCATGTGTGGCATGATCTTTTTAAAACTGGCCCAAATACAAGATAATTTCTGAGGGAGAGGAAGATTTCCGCATGTTATCTGATATAAAATATCGCCTTGATAATATTTTGCGCTGTTGATATCATACCATATAGCATGTCTTTTGATGGCCCTCCAAAAGGACTTCGTCAGAAGCGCTATATTGAGCTCCCGAGCACTCAGTATGCCCCATCCTTCCATGTCTTTGGGTCTGCTGATTGCTGATAAACTACATAATGCGAACTTCCTGTTGCTATTTGTCCCTCCCCACAGAAAATGAGTGATAATATTGTTAATTTTGTTTATGATACCGGTAGGAATATATAGAAGATGTCCCCAGTGTTGGGGTTCCCATGTTTTGGCCAGGTTGACAGAGACCAAAAGATGAGACAAAATAGAACCACTTTCAGACCTTAGGATCTAGCCCTCCTAGGTCCAGAGAGGGATCTCTCTATGATTATCAAAGG